>JAOANK020000074.1:331695-342231 GCA_026257165.2 Telfairia occidentalis
TTTTTTTGGATTTTTTTGCTCTTTTTTACTAGTTTGTATTTGTATATAATATATAATATGAATACGATTGAGTAATAATTTAAAAACCTATTTAAAAAGACAAGTATACAATTTAAAATTTTTAGATTTTCCATATATTAGACAAGTAATGAAAAAGTTTAAAGAGAGGCTTCGTTTTAGGAAAAATAATTATTTTCTTTGTAGATAAAATTTACGCTAATGCAATTCTCAAATAGTGGTATCTTGTTATATTATTTCTTATTTATGTCGAAGGCTCCTTGTATTTTACTGTCATTTCCAAAGTTTTTTTTTTTTTTTTAGTTCAACATTTGTGGGGGTGGGGGATCGAACCATCGACCTCTGCGATGGTAGTACATGCTTTTATCCACTGAGCTATGTTCGGATTAGCCTCTCATTTCCAAAGTTGAGAAACGGTTTGGGGCTCTTTTCAAAAAAAAATGTTGAGGGCTTCTTGTGAGAATGGAAAAGAGCAGGGCTCTTTGTCTCCAACTCCTTAATTGGAAGGTCATTGAAAGCAAGGACGAAAGACAGCTCTACTTTTTAAGTCCTTTGGCGTTTCTCTCTTGAAATGCTCTATAGAATATGATTGTAATATGCATATATTTTTTTTTTCTTTTGTTTTTTTTAGTTTAACATGGAAATAGGTATTCAAATATCTGATTTTTAAGACAAATGTATAATGTTTTAACCCGTGAACAAACTTGTATAGGGCTATTATGTTAGTAATGAGTCTAATGACCAAAACAAAGCTTTCAAAAAGTGATTTTTTTTTAGTTCATACTATGATCCCTCATTATTTCCTCCATTTTCTTTGCCCTCAAAAGGTGTTTCTTTTTCTTTTTTTTTTTCTTTTTTTTGAGTTCATACTCCAATTTTTACCTACCATAATAGAACAAACATTTTAAATTACCAACATTTTCACTTGGAGGGGCTTGTGAACCTAGAATTCACTAGGCCACCCTCGAGCTAACACCATGGTTATCAAATGAAAGTTTTTCAAGATCCAAGTTTAGAAATATAACTTAATATCAATTCAATGTTTTTAATATTTTGAAAGATCCTTGAAAACTTCAAACCTGATATCCAAGTTGAGAATATTAATTTCCAGAAGGGAAGAATCCTTCTCTTCAATCCTACCAAGTTTCAATCAAATGAATTCAAGAGCACTTTCAGCAGATAAAAAAGAATTCAATTTCAGGGTGTTAGGGGCAAATTATACTAATTTCTAATGTCGTATAAATGTCGTATGAACAAGTCGTTCCATGTATCGGTGAGTCCCGGCAAGCACCAGTGCATACAATCGTCATGCTTCTTTCCACCAGCTGAGGCAGGATGAGCATCTGCTCTCAACTCACTCATGGGGGTTATGTTCAAAATATGGAAACTAGTTCCATTGAGGGCCTTGAAGAGGTGCTCGTTTACGAGACGAACCTCCACATTGGTTCCGTTATTGCTCGGCGAGAACAGATCCTCGGCCTGAAAAGGAAAACTAAAACTTGAGGTGGTTCACTTCATCCAGGAGATGTCATGGAAGAGACACAGAATATAAAGTTTATGTCTGGCAAAGATTTCATTAGAATATAGAAAAATGTAAATTGATCACCTGCACCGGAGAAAGAGGCTGCTGTCGCTGGCAAGAACCATCTTGGTACCAGTCACCTCCTTCAAAATGC
The DNA here is from genome assembly GCA_026257165.2 of Telfairia occidentalis. Taxonomy (NCBI): domain Eukaryota; kingdom Viridiplantae; phylum Streptophyta; class Magnoliopsida; order Cucurbitales; family Cucurbitaceae; genus Telfairia; species Telfairia occidentalis. Next base: position 333,390 of record JAOANK020000074.1, read on the forward strand.
CTTGGTGATTGCGTACGAAAGAATTTGAATGCACCAGGTGGCATTCTTTTCTCCACGTATGGTATCTACGATGAAGAATAGATCATTTACAAAAAAGATAAAACAAAATTGACATAAAAGGACAATTCTTTCTACGTAGTTTTAGAACACAAGGACACAGTAATACAACCTATAGAACAAATCATATTCAAATACGGTTGTAATTCTTTCCACGTATTTTGTAGAAGGTTAGTTCTTTTCTTGAGTGTCAACAATTATAAATTTCCATTCGGTAGAGATTGTTCAGAATCAACACAAACAGGCTGCTTATGCACATCCCATCCAATCTCATAGCACAACTACATACCTAGTCTTATAATATTTTGGTGTATGGAAGTTCTTAGAATATTCAACATCCAATATCCAAGATAGATGGCCCCCAAGACTTGAAGGGAGACCTCATTGACACTTCAATTGTGTATTTCCGCCCCTTTGATTGCTGGTAGTAATAAGTTATAGTTATAGCCGATGCATTACAAGTCATATTAAGTCGAAATATATGCCAGATAATGATACTCATTGCCAGTCTATCCAATGATCCAGAAAATTGAGTCGTGATAAATTTGAGTGAAAACTGAAACATCTATTTAAACTACAAAATTATCATTTACAGCTTAAAAATAACTCATGGTGATCTATGTCTATACTCAGAAAATAATTACATCTATTTGACCATGACTGGATCCCCTACAAAGTTTCTAGTCTGAAAAATTATCCGAAAATGATTCAGCAATTTAGCTCACTATAGTCTAGAATAGTTGACAGATTGAAGAATTGAAATCCAAGAGAAGAAATAGAATTATGTACCATATGTTTCAAAACCATGTCCAAGCCAACATTGGGAGGTACTGGAGGGATTACAGGCTGATCCTTTTCAAAGAAAAGCATGGGTGATTTTACAGGATCAAATTTTGAAGGTGCCCACCACCTATTTCAAACAAACAATGAGGTCAAATTATCTATCTACAAAATCAAGTACATCCAAACTTGATTGTCGATGAATTTGAAAGTGAGCTATAGATGGACTAATATAAAATATCAACAGTATTCTAATAAAGTAAAAAAACCAGCACAGTTGTAAATAGTAATAATTTCAATAACAAAATTTCATCAAAAAATAATTTCAATAACAAATTTCTTGAGATTAGCTGAGTTTAGTCCTATCATGATGTGCATCTCATATCTATCATACTTCTTCCATACGCCGGGTGGCACAAAGTCAAACTTAAGTATGTATTTCCACCCCCCTCAACTTAAATTGTACAATAAATAAATCATCGTAACCTACATAGCATGATAGACGAAATGAATTGAAACAAATATCAGTACCAGTGCCCTGTGTTGAAAACCAAAATGTCATGGAAATTGGGAGCCTCCATCCATGAACTTTCTGGAATGTCAACATCAACTCTGTATCCTCCTTTATATCCCAGAGATTCCAATTTACCACCGTCAGCATTCGCTGACCACCTGACTCAAACAAAAGCAGGAACAAATAGTGTTAATCGTTAACTGCTAGAGTGCTACTAAAAGACGAAAGTGCAAAGTAGGATGCAAAGGAGATAACCTAGAAAATTAACCAATCTTTAACCTGTATAAAACATAGCATGTACTTCAAAAGAAAGGACAAATTGCAAATAGTTTGGAAAATGTCTAAAAGCTTTTTCCCAATGACAGTAGTACATGGCATACAGAGTCAATTTTTAAATGGGTTTTTAAACAATACATTTTTAATAAACAGTTGAGCATGATGCTCTTCAGAAGAATGAAGGAGAGATATTATCCCACTTCAGGCAAAAATCAACTAGGAGTAAGACTTCTCTGACACGTTTGGGCGAAAGATCAATGGATATTAAAAATAAGATAAGTAAATGGAGACTAGGAAAAGAATCAAGGGAACGAAAAAGGTCATCCTGACTTTCCTGAGTGTTTTTGCCTCCTGAAATGGAACCTACAAAATCCGCTTTCTCTGACAAAGGTGAAGATATAACGATACCCTAACAGGATAACATTCAATTCCAAATTCACAGCCCCTACTCAGGAGAACATTTTGTTCGTGAGCAATCCTAAGGCCATTCAATCCCTTCACGCTACGGTCAGTCATTCTCATCTCTCCAATTTTTCTTTTTTTTATGAACAAATGACATGCCTAGTCCAAAAATGATAGAAAATGGATAAACAGAACATTTATCCTGACAGAGACAAGCTCGGTATTATGCACATTATGTAAGCAATTCCTAAGGCGGACAAAACCCCAAATTTTAACAGAGTGAATGGTGATGTGAATTTGATGGTTACAATAAAAGATTTGGTGGTAAATGATAAATCAAATTGGTCACATTAAACAGTACTTACCAACCATATCGTGCCAGAATATTTGTTCTATGATATGCAATAGTAAGATTGTACTTCAGAAATGAAAATCCACGATCAGCACCAGCTGGACGCCACTTTTTCACTTCACCCGGCACACGTTTTAGAGAACAAAAGAGTGAAACAAACATGTTCCTATTTAAGGAGTCGCCAACAAACCCTGCACTGCAGAACATTCATAAATTCCATATCTAGCATGATAGTAGAAATGGACTGTCAGAGATAAAGCATGCAATATGTTAAGAATATGATAGAAGATTACGAACACCATAACCTCTTAGCTTAAGTTTTTTGGTTTGATAGAAGTTTAACATGGTCCTGGAGTAGGAGTAGGAGATCGTATGATTGAATTTCTGGAGTATCATTTGCTCTCTAATTAATTTTTTTAGTACAAAAAATGTGGGGACAAGAATTTGATCCTCCAATCTTAAAGAAACGAGTAGATATTTTAAGCGCTAACTTAAGCTCATGTTGGTCTCCCTCTAGGACATATTGACTGATTCATGTTGGTCTCCCTAATTAAAATTGATTGTAACTTGTAGGGTCTTGTACTAACTTCAAGCTCACATGTAAAAAAGGAGTATTAAGAATATGTATAAAGCATTAAATATATCATAACCTATCGAAAGCTGAAACCAATTTCATGTTAACTGCAGACTGAAAATCTGAAAAGAACGAAAAGAAAACTGGGTAATCTTAACTAGGCAACGCTCGGGGACGGGGTAGCGCTAAACCAAGAAAGTGAAAACTTCTTTCCATACTACTAGGGCTCCTTAAGGGCCAAGTGCTTCAACAACTCAATAGTTAAACACAAACACACAACAATGCGCGGAAAAGAGTTGCAGCATGGATAAAAGGGAGACCAAGCGAGTACCGATGTTAGTATTTCTGAACTTCTCGAGAAACGAAACCGGATCAAATTGCGGAAGATCACAGTGCTTAGGTTTCCAATGCCAATTGATGATCTCGAGAGCATTGGATTTGTTCGCCGCAAAGCAATTCCAGCCTTTGAATATCTCCTTGCAGGTGTGGTCGTACCTGGAGGTTCTCAAATTCGGATCGTAGAACCAACTTCCATCCGTGTAATCGCATGAGCCGCTCCCGGATCTAACGGAGTTACTGAATTGGAAGCTCTGATACGGTTGTGGAGGCACGGAGGTTTTACGGATTACCGAGAGAGCAAGAAAAATGGAAATGAAGCAGATAAGAGAGAGTAAGGGGAAAAGAGGAGCTTGCTTCGCTTGGTAATGACGATGGTGGCTTTCCCTCACCGCCATGGCCGGAGCCGGAAATTCCAGCTCTAGAACTCTGCCTTTTTTTATATATTTCTGATTCGCTGATGTTTTTTTAAAATATATTTTTCTTCGACATCATGATAATTCTTCCCACTAAAGGGAATTTTGGTTTTTTTTAGTTCAAACCCAAGAGTAGAAATTCGATAAAATATGTCTTAACATGTGGAGGTGATAATTTAAATTCACTTTTTAATCCTAAAAAATATGTCTCACCTAATATACCTGAATCATAATTATTGTTATGTCTAATTTTGTATTGATAGTTTAAATTTAGACATTTTTAAATTTGACCCCTTGTACTAAATTACATGTATATTGTGTATATATATAGAGAAGATCTTTATAATTGTCTAAAATTCGTTACTCGAACGAAACTAGCTCTTATAGAATCATATTGAATATTTGACAAGACATTTCATAATTACTAGATTATCCACCTAAATCGAGATTGTTATAGATGCTAATCTTTTACAATGTCACTTCGGTCATAAAGCTCCAACAAGAGACCTATGAATGTCTTGACTCTAAGCCATACATACTACCATTCAATGCCATATTCCGGCCCATGTAAAAAAAATTTATTGTCCGTGATATGACATGCTTTTATATATATATATATATATATGAATGACCAACTATCAAGCAATATATGTACGAACCATCCGTGTGGCGAGTCGAACATCAGAGGGAACGGCAGGGGTTTTTAAATATTTATGAAAAACTTTATCAATACTTTTTGATGTGTAGAAAAAAAAACAAAAAAAACATACTATTAGCATCGAAATCAAGGGCAGAAAATTCCATGCCAAGTCTCTCTACCAAGTTAAAACAGAGAGAAGAAAAATACAGATCCCATTTTGTAAGCATTCATTTTTACAAGGGGGAAAAGAATGAACAGAACAGAGGACCCAAAAACGAAACAAATTCATGCCAACATTTTCAACGGATAACTTTATCAAACAAATGGGCTGATATTCCTCAGAGACTAAAACTAGAATGAATTTGTGATAAATTTTCTAAACTAAATGAATGAGTGACTCTGATAAATTACCTTGAATCATGGTTTCAGTTAGCTAAAGAATTTAACCCCCAAAAAAAAAAAAATCAACAGTTTTAATGGTATGATCCTGACTTGAGATGAAGGATTTGGCAGGCTGGCGTATATGAGATATCCCTTAAAATCTTTTTAAACCTCCTTTTAGCAGCATCGTTCTCTTCGAACTTCCTTTGAACTAAATACCTTTTCCACCAAGAAGGACTCCGGAATTTGGCCTGCAAAATTGACAAACAAATCGGAGCCAAATGGTCATTGCATTGCATTTAGTTGGTGAAATTTCAATGCATGTGAAAGTGAAACTAGTGATTTTAAATGATCAGATGCCTAACTCGAAGGATATTTGTATCGATTATCGAGTATGAAACACATTCTACATACTGGCATTACATGAACCATGATGAAAATGCATAAACCATCACGACCTTAAAGTTTCACAGGGAAAGAAACTGGTATACATTGCCTCCCAAGTAGTAGATATTCTAGAATTTGTTTGTAGTTTCTCAACTCTCCCATCTTATTTCAAGATATGCAATGTCAGTGAACAAACTGTGACAAATCAGTGATAGAATGACACCAAATTGTCTCACGCTCACAGTACTTGTTCATTCGACATTTAACTTGTGTGGATCGAATAAAACTGCCTAACAACTTAAGAGGAATAGAGACTTGAAGTTCCATAATTCTTACCTGGCGGCTAAATCTGGTAAATTCTGAAACTGGAAAATCTGGATAACCTGCATAAGATAGAAATGAGAAAAATGAGAAGGATAGCAGCATAATGTTTAAGATCCAGCCTAATAATCAACTCAGTTCAAGCGTTTTGCATTTCTATAAAAACAACACTGTAATAAGGGATTTACCAGCAAATATGATAACACCATCGCTAGATACCCTCATCAACTCAGAAAGTGTACTGTTGAGGTATTTTGAAGACAAATATTCCAACGTATCCGAAACTATAACATGAGAAAATGACTTTTCCCTGTAGGGCAGCGGAAATTTAATATCAGCAACACGGACTATGCCTTTGTGAACGAAATCCCAGCAGTACGAGTCAGTAGCATCAAGGCCATATAGCTCCACACCCCAAGCTTCATATTCCTCATATTTGAGCAATTCGGACACCGCTAAACAACTATCAGGGCCAACATATAACACTTTGTTCATACTATCATCATATGCTTCCCTTAGAAATGGTATTGTTATTTCAACTTCCGAAGTGCAAAAAGAATGACCTGCCATTATGCTCTAGCAATATTAAATATCTGGTAGATTCCTTGTCAAGGAACACGGGTGATAGTTCTTGTATGCATTTGTAATTTTGTATACGCTTGCAGAGCCATAAACATATTTAATCTTTTCTTTTAAAAACTTCATTTATAACTTTTCATTCCCACTCATGAGGTTCTCTCCTTCTGTACTCATAGTTCTTCCTAACTTAATAAAGAATTTGAGTACATTAGTATATGATTTTAAAGCACTAATAGTACACTCCTGCATAGAGATCTTCATGGAAATTCTCAAGGGATAGAGTCCAAGTGTCTAAATCCCTGAAGAAAATTCAGCTGTCTAACTTAAGCAAGCTCAATGTTCCCTTCTCTAGAAATGAAGAAACAAATAACAGAACACCAAATAAACAATTGTATCAGCTACAGATTATAAGAATCTTATATGTCCCTAATCTAATCCTCTACTTTTTCCCTTCACCTCTTACTCTTTCTATTGCTTCCATGGGCCTTGCTACAGATTGTTGATAGATCAGCTAGGAGTAAAGGAGTTTGTTCAAATCTCAGTTATACATGAAACCAAGGCAATGTCATTTATTCTCACATGACTTAATGAATGGAGCTATCCTCCTTGTCCATATAGAATTTAAAACAAAGCCATCATTAACTAATTGATCAGTTCTGAGAAAATTCAAGATGTATTACAGAGTTTAGTATCACTAATCCCATGCTTAAAACAGATATTTTTTGTTTAAGACGAGGTCAAAATCCAATTTGTCAATTTTATTCAATCGACATATTGTTGATGATGCCCTGTTGCAAAGATGCTTATTTTGTCACTATGGTGTTGCCATATGACATGGAATTGAATTTGTGGATATAAAAGACAATATTAATGCAAAAATTCTTAAGATGGACCTTAACCAAGTTTGCTAATTGAATTATATTATCAGTATAGTGATACTGCATTATTATTAGGCTGACTAGTGAAAGTCATTGTATAAACTTTGGTGACTTCAAAAAGATCAGACAGAATACCTTCAATTTTATTATCCGCCTCTATGTTGCTTCTCTGCCCACCTACCATGTGAAGAAGAAGAAGAAGAAAATTATAAATCCAGGTTAAGAAAAGATAATGATAAATAAGCGTGATGCCAATTTCAAATGAGAAGTTCAAAGCAAAAATCTGAGAACATCGGAACTTGAATATCAACCAAATAGGAAAAAAGCCTTCTCCGGTTAGCTTTTTACTTTTTTGGCTAAAATCTCCTGATCACTAAACTTTTAGACTTAATCTATTTTGGACCCTAAAATTAAAGAAAGTAATGATTTTTTTTTCTTTGTCATTATTTTGTCGTCCACATCTACCCTGTCCCAATACTCGCCTCAGCCAACTTATGCAATTTCAATTCATGTCCATATCAGCAAATTAATGTATATATTCGAAACTATGCCATCCATTTGATAAACATTTGACAACAAAATAACATTAAGGATCAAATGGTTACCTTTTAAAAATTCAAAAATCAAAATAGATATTTTAAAAGTTTAAGAATTAAAATGAAATTTGAACCATCACTTGATTCCGTAGACATCAAACCAACTTAATTAACTCTACTGTCTCATTAAGTTCAGTAACAAATACAAACCTGATGCATGATAGAGATATCCTAGAAAAAGGATTGTGTCCTGAAAATTTCAGAAAACATGTAAATAAGATTTTAATCTTGAATTAGATATTTTCCAGAATTAAACAAAAAAAAATCCCCATTCAACAAAGAAATGTTTTGATTACATGACCTATTGATAGTAATTCAAAAAGGGAACAATCTGTTTGTATTGAGGGAAAGGGGAAGGGAAGAGATGTTTAATCATAAAGAAAAGTACCATTACCAGAAGACTTAGGGATAGTAAAAGTGATGGTAGTGACCTACGAACTGAACTTATGTATCGACTGGCCCCACGAGCACAGCGACGTTCAGGATTTTTCCTTATTGACATCACGTTTAATAGCTGAGAAACTTCAGTGGACTGAGATGGAAATCTGTAGTAAATCGTTTCCAGTATCAAAATAACTTGAATTAGGCATCACTTATTGACCAAAAAAGTTTCAATCATGCATTTTACTGATAAAAATAAGACATGGATGAAGAGATTGTAGAGTGCACATGTAGTTCACCCATAAGTAAATCAATACCTCTTTAAGTTATATTACTCTCTTATTTATTTATCACATGCACAGGCTACTCCTTTGTTTTCTTTATTTGTCTCACGTAGTACAATAAGCTCAAGTGATATATTTATCCTAACACACCATTTAAATGTGATGTAAACCAATTTACGAAGACACAATCAAATGAACTACAAATTTTTAGGGTCCATTATGCTTCAAACAAAGCAAAACCAGTACAGTGAATACTGAAATCACCAAGTTGAGTCGTAGTCGATAAAGCTAATCACATTCCAAGTTCGAGATCTACTACAACTATACACGAATACGATCACACTAAATTCTGACCAAATTTAGCACAATCGCTACTATGTATCAACTGTTCATTATTATAACCAGAATCACATTCCCTTCCAATTTCAATAACAACTCCAAACACAGAACTGACTAGTCTAGAAGCAAACCAATGGCGATTCGCGTTGATAATATGGTAGAAAGTAAAGGAACAGTGAACCATCGAATCGAAATAACTACAGAATCGCGAGGAAGTGGATAGAGTAGTACCGGAAGCGAAGGAACTCAGAAGAAAACTGCAAGAACTTCTGGAGTTACTTTCAGGTCATAGAACACGATTCGAATCTTTGAAGGACTGATTGAACTTTTGGGTCTCGAAAAAAAAAAA
>JAOANK020000074.1:347659-366142 GCA_026257165.2 Telfairia occidentalis
CATATGACAGTTTGATTTTCTTCAAGGCTACACGATTGTCATACCATTAAGGAGGTCATTTCTATTCATGACAAGGTGTCTTGCCAAGTTATAAATTATGAAAAATTAAATTTCATGGTGAGCCGAAATTTTAAATTGACATCCAACATATGTGATTTGAATACATGCTTATGAGAATATGCTAATGTACATAGTTGAAGTTATGTTATTTATTAAAATTAAACTAAAGTTAACCATCAAAATTGTCATTTTTTAAAGCTAAATAATTAAAATATACCTTTTAAAAGTTGAGAGTTAAAAAAATAATAAAATAAACGTAGAGCTGAAAATTTGAAATAACGTGGCCCTTCCATTTCAGTCTATTATAACAAACGCCGTCGTTTAAGGTATCCAAATTTTTAGGGTTTCAGTGTCGCTTAAAAATTCGGCAAGTTCCCGCAGTGGAAGAGGGCCTCATTTTACTGAACTTTTTTTGTACTTCATCTGATACTGGAAAAAATGCCATCTACGCTCAGCTTGGCTTCTGCTGCGCTTTCATCGTCTTCCGCTACCTTCTTAGCGCATTCCAATTTCAATGCCAAGTACTTCTTTCATTTCTTTTTCGTTTCGTTTTGTTTTCCGTCAATCCTGGAAATGCTGTGTGTGGAATGTTTGAGTATAAATAAAATCATTGAAAATTAACTGGTTTCTTCTGCAGGAATCCGACGGTATCATGGCCGGGAAAAAGCGCCGGCGTTTGCAAGTGTGTTGCAACGTCTCAAGATTCCAAGACTGGTAAGTATTGCAGAAATGACAGTTTGTCTTTGAATATATAGATAAATATATGAAACTTCAGTTTAGTACTATTTGTACATTGTCAGTTGATGAAAAAAATGATTTCCACATTTCGATTGTTGCGGAAAGAATAAGAACTTAGCAGTTTCTTTACCGTCTTCTTATTGATGTTCTTTTGTTGTTTCGTTTTTTCTGTTATAAGCTTACAAAACAGCGGTCTCTCGAAATGCAAACATGGCCAAACTTCAAGCTGGCTACCTTTTTCCCGAGGTGTGTGGTGCATTTAGCTCAAGGTTCTAGTTCTTGCTGTTAAAAATTTGGCATGCTCGAGCGTTTTAGTTCTCTTGTCATCTTGTGATCTCGATGTCATCTCTTTGTAATACTTTGAGCTGTAATATTGTATGTCTTTATCGAATAATAGATCGCTAGGAGAAGGTCTGCGCACTTGCTCAAGTATCCTGATGCAAAAGTAATCAGCCTTGGAATTGGTGACACTACTGAGCCTATTCCTGAGGTTATTACGTCGGCTATGGCGAAGGTACAAATAAATCCCTGCTTCTGGTTCTCGTAACTCGTAAGTCAGAACAAAGATATACATTTCTAAATAAATGCATGAGAAGGAAGGTTGGTCAGAATCTTTAAAATATTTAACCTATTATCGTCATGAAAATATGGACCTTGCCTGTGATCAGTCTTGTCTTTCGTATGGTCCGATCATTTTTATTCAGGATAAACTCTTGTCTGTTCTATTATCTGTTTACCACGGTAATGGTTCTACAATCTCCTTCCCATTGAAATTAGTCCTTTTTCTTACACATTGTCATGTAAAGTTTTGCCTCATTCAATCAAACTTGCTGTGATATCAAGCAACTCCTCTATAAAAGTTTATTTTATATGAAATAAAACTCTTCTGTGGTGTCCAGTTTACTAATTACATTTTTCTTGCACCTGTCTGCACTCCACTGGAGGATTGCCTTGTAGTTTTTTCATGCCAGAAGAAAAAAGCCTCCTTGCAATCATGTACTGTTTTTTTTTTCCGTCAAATGATCGTTTTCATCTCATTTATGACTATACTGTTTGCTTTCTCTGACAGAGATCACACGCATTGTCCACACTGGAGGGTTACAGTGGCTATGGAGCTGAGCAGGGCGAAAAGGTATGCAATACATTTCCTGACAAACCATGTTACTCTTACTTACTTTTCTGTGTGAAGTTGTGCTGGAAACGGTTCTCTCAAGTTGAAGTTTCAAATATATGTTATAGATTGTACTGTATTCGTGCCTGTATAACATGCCTGCATTAAATATTGGTTGAAGAACACATTTTAACTATAATATTTTGTAGTCTCTGGTAGTCATGGTTTCTATTTTGCTCCCTCTCTTATAATTATATGCTTTTTTATATCACAAACTCTTAAACTTTTGCTTGTTTTCTTAGAGTCAATGATACCATGCTAATTTTTCCACTTGAAGTTGAAATAATCATATTCAATAATGTGTAGTTCAAACTTTTGATGAATTTTTCATTTTTGTTAATTGTTATTTTGGGTTGAATAATTTGGCATTATTTGTATCAGTGATATGGTATTATTGATATTAAGTGCCTCTTTAGTCAAAGTATGAGCTTTCTCGCCATGATTTATTTCAGAAACTTTTGCCACCTTAATGCTCATTTAGTTTCAAATTAATTTGCTGTCAGAACTGGTATACACTTCGTGAAGTACAGTAGCTGCCTTATTGTGTTAATAAGTGTATTTCATCATTTTGGCATTGACTTGATAATTTGACTTCTTTTTTTTCCTTTCATGATTGAAAAATCTAATTTAGGTGTTGATTTGTATAGCCAGTGAGAGCTTTAATTGGAAAAACATTTTATAGCGACCTTGGCATAGAGGAAGATGATATCTTTGTCTCCGATGGTGCAAAATGTGACATAACACGTCTGCAGGTATGGTTTGTTCTTATTTGGAGCAAATTTTCATCCCAGATTGTTGCTCTGTCATGTAATATTTCTATTTTCAACAAGAGTTTATTTTAAGGTTGATCATTAACTTAGTTAAGTATATCGGGTAGCTTGGTTGATCATCTATGTGTCAGTCATCTTGTTACTATTTAACTTCTTTTCCCACTTTTGGCAGCTTATTTTTGGGGCCAATGTGTCGATGGCAGTGCAAGACCCATCGTACCCGGTGATTTTCTCTTCTCATTAATGAAAAGTTTGATATTTAACTGGTACACTTATTCTATTTTGCCGATCCACCTATATAAGAGCCATTTGAATTGTCATTGAAAAGTATAGAGTTATTTTGTACAATCATTGAGCTCTGACTCATATTTACTGTTCTGCAATTTGAATTTGGATTTGCAACATTAGATGACAGATACTTCACTTGTAGGTTTAATCATTTTAGCTCATAGATAAATTCATTGCGACTTAATCCATAAATAATACCATAATTTATTTTTTTAATTAATGAAAGATATTTGAGATTTGTATTTTCTGTTACATTCTCACTTTTTGATTTATGTTTTCTAGGTAGTTATGTAGTAATATCTAAAGGCGTTCATTGTTTAGGCTGTCGTAGAACTTCATACCAACCTCTACAGATTCAATTTCTAATTTAGAATTGGTGGAACTGTAGGCTTATGTGGACTCAAGCGTCATCTTGGGGCAGACTGGACTGTATCAGAAAGATGTTGAAAAGTACGGCAACATTGAATACATGAGGTGTACTCCAGAAAATGGGTTTTTCCCTGATTTATCTAAGGTTTCCCGGACAGATATCATTTTTTTCTGTTCACCAAACAATCCTACTGGCTCTGCTGCAACTAGAGAACAGTTGACTCAACTGGTGCAGTTTGCTAAAAAGAATGGGTCAATTATAGTCTATGATTCTGCATATGCAATGTATATGTCAGAGGATAATCCAAGATCTATCTTTGAAATTCCTGGAGCGAAGGAGGTAAATTTCATGAAGATTACTTCAGTGTCTGCCCCATGTTCTTAGATTTACATTTTAGATCATTTCATTCTTATTGCCAAAATACCACTGAAATACATTTGTGTTGAAGTTTTCAATCTTTAGTAGTTCAAATTACCTTATCGTTATGTACAAGTCTGATAAGAGCATTCAAACTTGATAGTTATTCATGCAAAAGTAGTCAAGCAACGTCAAATCTCGTAAAATGAATAGTTTTATGTTTCTTGATGATCAAAATGCTATTGGATGCAACCTTCCACGAATGTTCTTAGCATATCTGCAGGTTGGAGTAAATTCACAATTCTTGATGAGAACATGCAGAAGAACAAGCTCATCAATTCAATGTAGGAATACTGGGCATACGACTTTTCTGTCAAGGCTCTTTGATTGAATCTCTCTCCAAATGGAAACATTAATGTGCCAAGGAATTTGTGTAGATGATAGAGTAGGGAATCAATTATGTCCTTAGAGAAGCTTGAAATTATATAGCAAGAAGAGGTTTTGCTTATAATTTATATTAGGATGCTATGATAGATATTTTAGATCTTTAACTGGCTGATCTTTTCATTATTTATTTGTTTATTTTTGCATTAGTTGAGGAATGATAGCCAATATATTTCCTGTGTTTGAGGTATGTTACGCATGATCTATTTTTTCATAGTGCAGGTTGCAATTGAGACATCATCATTCAGCAAATATGCTGGATTTACTGGAGTCCGTCTTGGTTGGACAGTTGTTCCGAAGGAGCTCCTTTTTTCTGATGGATTTCCTGTTGCTAAAGATTTCAACCGCATTGTTTGTACTTGCTTCAACGGTGCATCCAACATTTCCCAAGCTGGGGGCCTGGCTTGTCTTTCACCAGAAGGGCTTGAGGTCTGCTAGTTATAGTTTCTTCTTCATCATCTTTATAAAATTTTTAAATAAATATAAACAGATACAATAATTTTAATCCTTTTGAAATTACTTGAGGAGAGTTTGGAGCACTTTATTGGACACAGTAATTTATACTTGATGTCTACCCAACAAATTACATAGGAAATCATGAAATTTATTGACTTCTATTTGCAGGCTATGCGTGGGGTTATCGGGTTTTACAAAGAAAATACTAATATCATAATGGACACATTTGACTCGCTTGGATATAATGTGTATGGAGGGAAGAATGCACCATATGTGTGGGTTCATTTCCCTGGCCGGAGTTCATGGGATGTATTTGCCGAGATACTGGAGAAAACACATGTTGTGACAACGCCTGGAAGTGGTTTTGGACCTGGTGGTGAGGGATTCATCCGGGTAAGTGCTTTTGGTCACAGGGAGAATGTTTTGGAAGCCTGCAGAAGATTCAAGCAGCTATACAAGTGAAAGAGGGGGAGAAAAGTGATTTACAAGTCACAGGTGCCATCCTTCTATTCTTCAACTCCTGTAATTGTGCATCCAAGTTGTATTACATGTTGTTTCTGACATTTTGTCTTTGGCATTTCATTTTCATTTGAAATGTTCAAAGCACATTCCAGTTTTCGTTGAAGGCGTTTCTTTGCATGGGAGGATTCAGTCAGGTTTCATTGAAGCAAATGACGCCTATTGCATTGAGATCTGTAAGAAGTGCTACTGGGATATCTCTCTCTTTGAGTTAATAAATTTATATTTCTACCACTTGATTACCTTCAATTTTTTGAATACTTCAGTTTTGTTGAATTATTTGGAAACACATGCTCCCAAGGAGGGGGGGGACCCCCTTGGTTGAGGACTTGGAATGTTAGGAGTTGAGGAGGGCTCTTCTTAGGTCCTTGGGATGGGATGGAAAGGTTAATAAATGCATATCAAATGTTTTGTTTTGTTTTTTTCTTTTCTGTTCAACATGTGAGGGTGAGATTTGAATCTCTGACTTTTTTTTTTATTAAAGATATATGTTATGTCTTATTCAATTGAGTTATGCTTAGGCATGTCAAATGATTTGGTGTAAATTTATTTTTCATGACGAAAAAAGTGATAAGGCGTGAAGATGGTTTTGAACTTGTGTTTTCTAATCATGAGGTTGATGAGTTAACCTATTCCTATCCCTATCCCTAAGATAAATTAATATTCTCTCTTTTGAAATCAATAAAAATATCTATGATATTGAGAATTTCTTTTTATCAAATAGAATTTAATTAAAAAAATGGACTAACTTGAATCATTTTTGGGGAAAAAGAGTGGACGGCAATTTTTTTTGGTGGATTTCTTGCTAAGCTTTAGCTTTAGAGTGGGCGAAATCTTCTGGAAGGACTATGAGTATAAGATCGGTCTATAAGGAATGGACCTCAAAACCCTAGCTGATTTTTAGTAATTCTCTTCATGTTAATTTATGTTCAGCTTTCTGAAAAATTAAATAAATTTAAAAATTCTGATTTCTTATAGACCGATCTTTATAAGTTTCCTATGTATATATGGTCAATGAACAGAGGAAATGGAGACTTTTGTTTTCTAGAGTTAGCAACGATGTTTTCAAGATCAATTACATTTGAAGTTATCAATAATCCCTTTTAAGTTAATTCTCAATGCTACAAGATTTCGAAGTGTACTCTCTACTTCTAGTAAAATGAATAAATAGTTGAGAAAAAACAAAAAAGAGACAAATGAAAATTCTAAAGAAGCATTTACGTCACAAACATAGAAATTATAAAATTGTCTTATATTACCTCTTTACGCTCCAGCTGTCTTGATTATTTCAGGAGCTCAATCTAAAATATGAATTATAAAAAAAGTAGTATTTTTTTTTAGTTTAATAATCTGTTAGGGTGGCAATTCGAGACTTTAATCATTCGGTCGAAGATATATTCCTTAGTCGGTTGAATATATTTGAGTTGGTAAAAAGAAAGTACTAATCAGCCAATTAGAGGCATACTAATTTTAGTACCTATTATTATCTAAAGAGTAATTCTTTTACTAGTATCGGGCTATTTTTCCACTTCATATGACACTTCCAAAGGGTATAAATTATTTCATGCTATCAACTATCCCATTAACCGATACTGAGCAATGAAATTGAACATAATTCAACAGATTAAATGCATGTCTCTCTGATCAAGAAGTAATGAGTTCGAATCTCCTTATGCTACCTATTGTGGAACTCAAAAAAAAAAAAAAAAACTGATGTTGTGCACGTTTGCCCATCATTTCTCAAAATAGTGGGCTATTATTCTTGTAGAAGCGTACTTTAATTTCATATCTGAAAATTTTTCTTCCAAAATCCCCAGGGATCAGATTTTTTGAGGAAGATATATAATTCCATTCTATGGGGCCACAGTTAACCAATTTTTGGATCAACTATTTGCATATATCTCAAGGGAAAAATGGAAATTATTTGTGATGATGAGCAATTCCATAAATCCGACACTTTCTAATAGCAATCTGATGAAGAACTAGAATTCTTATTGATATTCAGAGAGAATTACAAGGTGCCAAGGAAGTGTTCGAGAACTCCCGTACCTCTCCAGCTAAATCAATTCCACATAACAAAATAGATAGCTCCCCTCTCCCCAACTAACAGCAGAATATATACACTAAATATGAAATACCCTAACTACCCTTTACTAACTAATTATGGCCCACTTAACAACTTTCTCACACTACATCCTCTGACCTCTCTCCTTTGCATAAACCTTCATGATTGAGGCCCATCACAATCATCCTTGATGTTTGAGATAGGAACTACATTTTAGAAGTTTCCAGTTAAGATAGATGCCTGCCATTTTCTTCCAGAATTCTTTAGTCTGTGGGATTTTGAATATTAAAGAACTCCAGTGAGGATAAGTGGTTAGTGACTTGGAACCATTTGATTTAGCAGCATCTTTACCACTCTCACAAAAACAAGTCAGTCTTCATATAAATTAGAGGTTAGGGATTTTTCCTATTTTACACAATCTAAGAGCTAATTACTAACTAGACAAGAAATATTGTCCACTTGACAGTATGAGCCATGTACAAAATTTGACATCTAGAACTGTTCGATGCTCTTCATGAGCTCTGCCTTGCAGGTAGTCTTGTAGTGTCCTGTTTGATTACATCGACTACAATGCACGGTGTGTTTCTCACGATTCAGGTCCTCTACACAAACTCTCTTTTTTTCAGGTCGTCCTGGTGGTCGACGGAACTTAGGCGGTCGCACGACTTGTGTATCATCATCCATAGGAGTTTCATCGAGTTTATTCCATTCAAGTTTTCTGAGAATGGGGTATATACCTTTTGCATATGTTTCCCGGTAACCAGAAACCGTAAAGCACTTCTCTGTAAAGGCATATACATCTTTTCTACATGAGGCAATGGCTGCAACAGCATGAGAGCAAGGCATTCCATAGAGCTGCCAATCACGACAGGAACAACATCGCTTTCCGATATTGACTATATCTGATCTCTCAGCAGATAAAACCTCGAACTCTACCTCATCTGATCGAACAACTTGATATGAAGAGGCAAGGTTGATTGCTTCCATTATTCGTTTTTCAGCTGATGGCGTCAGGAAAGAAAACCACAATGTACTCCTCGCACGCCGCTCTTCAAACTCAGCCATTAGTTTACTATGAATCTGCTCAATCACCTGGATGATGGGCAACTCACGTGCCTCAAGAATCCATTTAGAGAACTCCTCTATATTTGAAGAAAGATGTCCATATCGGGTTCCTTCAAAATAAACTAATGCCCAATGCGAGGGTGGAAATTGCTGTATCCACATTGCTGCTTCAGGTGAAACCTCTTCTATTTCTGACATTCTCTCCTTGAAAGCAACTGTAGTTGTAGCATATGCCGCTTTCCACAGAAGATTAATAAGCCTCGAGTTTTTGAACTCTTTTCCAATACTTTCACTTAAATAGCGCATGCATAATGCATGTGAAGAATTTGGGAATTTCGTTCCCAAAGCATCTAATATTCCTTTTTGTCCATTTGATAAAAATGTGAGATGCAGTATATTGTGAGTGTTCTTCTCGAGTGCCTTGTGTAATTCTGACAAAAACCAAACCCAGCTTCCCTCATTTTCAGCATCAACTACACCAAAAGCAAGCGGAAATAGCCCACCATCAGCATCATAAGATGTAGCTGATAGTAGAGTACCAAGGTATTTGCTTTTAAGCTGGATTCCACCAAGCCCGATCACAGGGAAGCAACCATTTAAAAACCCGTATATGGACGCATAAAATGAAATAAAGAGTCGCTGAAAGCGATTATCTGAACCAGTTGTGAATACTTCTGCAACACTTCCAGGATTGGCTTTCCTTATTCGTTCACAGTACGATGGAAGCAGACAATAACCTTCTTCAGAAGAACCATAAATTGTAGCGAGTCCTCGTTCCTTTGCACGCCAAGCCTGCTTATATGGTATAGTGATACCGTATTGCTTATGGATGTCATGTAATATATCCTTTGGTTTGTAATTAATGTTGTTCCGCAATCGTTCCTCTATGAAACTCACAATCCAATCTATGGAGGCCTGATGGTGCCCATTTTGTGCATTTTGCCCACAGGTATGTGTCCCTTCAAGGCTTCTAATTGTGAAGATTGGAGAATTAGGAAGCTTAACAGCACGAATGCGCCATGGACAACTGTCTTCAGCACACTTTGCAAAATAACGTATCAAGTCACTCTTAATAATTCGTAGCTCAAAGTGCTGAGCGATAGCAGCTTCTTTAATTGCATTTCGAAGTGCCTTGACATCAGGAAACTCTTGACCTACAACAAACGTATGATCCTCCATGGGACACAATCAATCTCAGAACCCCACTTGCTCTACATAACAACCAAATTCTTTGAAATTTCTCTTTCCTTTATTGCAATGAAGTCATTGAGGGCTTTGTTTCCACGCAATGTTTATTTTACTCGTGGGACGTCCACAAATCAGCTCTCATAAGCAAGGAAAAGGGTCTGAAAGTGCCATTTTACACATGATTTTATTTAATCTTGATAAAATTTGGGAAAGGAGACGGTCAATAGGTTTGGATGAAAAAACACTATAAGAAACTCAAGCATGTAAAAACAGCTATAGATGAACATGCGTGTAGATTAGCCAACAAAGTAGTGTTCTCAAATGTAATTAGAAGTTCTTTCTTTAATGACATGCCAAAACAGAAGTTGATTCTTTATATTAATAACTCATAATGGCGGAAGGATTTAGAGGATCTCTATTAAAAGATGCTGGTGTCCAAAAACATACACTATAAATAGCCAGAAAATAGAAAAACGTTTTGGGGTGAAAGTCATTTTAATTCTTCTTTTTGAGCCTCTACCACTTCCAAATTAAGGATTACTAACACTTTTACGATTTCTTCTGATTGGGGGTATTATCTTTAAAGGGGATTCCATGTACAGCTTCCCTAGTTTTCTTTTTGGAAGATTTTCTGGTTGTTCATAGTCTTGGCGTAACTGCTTAGCTGCCCTCATCCATGATTCACCACTCTTAGTAAAACACATTTTTTTTGGTAGTAATCAAAAAATTAAAAAAAAAAAAAAGATTTGGAGCTTACTGAAAAATCAAACTAAGTTGATTATCTTCAGCATTGAATAAACTATAGAAATACTTTCAAGTGGCACTAATTTCTCATTAATAAGCCAAAACTTAATCAAAATGGACATCCCCATCAGGAAAATGCAACAAAACTAAGACCAAGTCTGAGCTACTTTCAACGCGCAAACAAAACTAAAAGAAACAGAACCTCCGTACCACCAAGCAGCCTCCAAACATGATTCTAAGATCTGAATCCGGCTTGAATAACATAAATTAGGGTTCTACCGAAGAACAGGAAAAAAAAAAGAAAAAAAAAAAAGAGAGCCTACTACACGCAATGCATATGCCTGAATCGAATCGATATGCAAGTATGGATAAGAATACATATCTAAACATTATACCGACCTTGAAATTGAAGCGGAGGATGCAGATCGGAGCTTCACAGAGCCGAAAACGGAAGTATAGAGAAAAAACAGAGTCAATCGTGCAGCCATGCGCGAGAGCACATCCTCGGCATTCAGACACAAGACTGAGGTCTATTAAGTCATATCATACGCACATCGTCTCGCTCTCATATGAGGCTATTTCCGTAATTTAAACGAACAGTGCTTGGAATTTTTTTTTTTTAATTTATTTTTTAATATCATATCACAAATACAAAATTCCAATCATTTTTTAGTACAAAGAACAATAAAAAAAACTAAACTAAGGGAGAAATATTTGCTCTAATAAGTCATGCAGCTCCTCGTAGGTAGTCTTCAATCCAAATGTAATCGGAAAGATGTCGTCTAACATGGATTGTCATTGCATTAGCAACTTCATTTTGGTTTCGTCTTACCAAAAAGATTCCTTTCACTTCCCTGCTTCTCTATTTAGCCCTAATCTCATTTACAATTAACTGAATTTCGTTATCACAAAATTCCAATCAACTACTTCTTACAAACAAAAAGTATCCATATGTGTATATGAATTTCTTATTATTTTAATCATATGATAAAAAAGAATATTTTTTTATTTACCATTAGAAAACTTTAAAAAAAGTTATTTTTTCCCATAAAATTCAACCACTAAATTGAATAAATGATATCGAGATGAGCATAACTCAATTGGTCAAGATGTCAATTGCATTTTTTTTTTTGAGATCAAAATTGTAGACAGCATTGATAAGCAAAAGCATAAACAAAGTGGAAGTATTATGAATTTTTTTAGTGCAACAAATAAAACAAAGACAATAGTAATTTAAAAGATGGGTTTGGCATCGATCACTCTCAATGCACAAGGTGGATGTTCTTCTACTAAAATGTGCGTAGTTTGATACCTACGAGCGTAAGTTGCCAACGAATTGGCCGCCTCATTTTGGTTCCATCTGATTGAGTTATTCCTAATAAATCCTGATTGCTAAGCATTTTTTTAATATTCTCCATGATCGTTTGGTCTTCGCTCTCAAATCTATCCATATCATGTAACAAATGTCGTAGTATTTGCGAGTCTATTTCGGCTCAAAATGGTCTGATTCCTGCTTCCAAGGCTAACTTGATATAAGAGTTATTTCAACATGTTTGTAGATATTTTTTTCTCTGGATATTCACCCTATAGCCTTAGATTTTTCTTCTTCACTTTTGAACCAGTATTCTAGAAAATGACCTTGATACTGTACTAGTTCTCCTTACATGTATTCAGGACTTTCATGCCTCTAAATCTACCAAGATAGATAGTCTTTCTCTTGAATAGCAATTTGTTATGTTGCAATTTTATAACAAAATATTGTAATTTAGCATGAAAACAGATTGTGCCTTTGCTTGATTGATTACAACTAACATGCTAGTATGAACACTCTCAATATAATAAGTTTTAGTATATCATGCATAAACCTGATTCTTGCATTTCTATATGGACATATATCACTCAGTAATTGATTAGTATGGCTACGCTTGCAATGCATTATGTATGTTTCTGAGTTCATACAGTCTCGACAAGAGAGGCTACCACTACAAGAAAATACACTTACGGCGACAAAAGTTTTTCCGACGCGAAAAAAATATTTGGTAAAATGTCGGGAGTTTGGATACAAAAATTCAATTATTTGCTTATCAATGCCGACGATATTGGTACACGTCGGCAGAAGTTATTTTTCCCGACGTTTTTTTTTGTAGCTTTGGCATTAGTGCGATAAATAAAATTATAAATTTTACTTTTTCCAACGTTTTTTTGGGCTATGCCGACATTTTACAAGACGTTGGCAAAGACATCATATATGCCGACAACATTTCAGAAATGTCGGCATAGATTTCACTTTTGTCGACAGTTTTTAACAAAATGTTGGCAATAACCTTCTTTGACAGGCATTTTTTAAATTTTGCGACATTATTTTTCTTCGGTAAATATGATAAATTTTGTAGCGTAATTACTAAATATCTACAATATTCATCCACTAACAAACTGTGCAAGTACGGCAGCAGGTGATGCTAGTGAGGACGAGACAATCAATTTAGTGGCAATGGGGTTACAGCATTTGCATCTCTATTCCACAATCTTCAATCCTATTTTCTATACAGTTTTCTAACTCATTGGTTTGACACATGTTTCAAGTATGTACTTCGCTACCCCCAAAAATATTCCCATAGAAAACATATAAGAATAGAAGTTCATTTTTATACTATGGGAAATGTGACTGCAATTACAAGTGTATAGTTTCGTTCTCCTAAATATGCAGAGCTCAGATCCTTCATAATAACATTTGGAAGAGGAAGTTTTTGCAAAGTTGTGCACCTTTTAACCGATTCTTTTCTGATCTTTTTGGTCTCCCATCTTTCTGGTTGGAGGAGCTCTGTAATATGCAGGCATGGTGAAGGGAAAAAACATCTCTCTGACTCCTTCAGCCTTAATTATGGGCAAAACTGCTTGATGCAACCTGGAAAAAAAGAGAGAATTTTTTGAGTTGATCAGAAACTTGTAAACAAAAGAGACTCAGACAACATAGATACATAAATAGATGGACATGTTTAGACTCAGAAACTTGTCATGGAGATGTTAAGAATTGGACAACCTACATAGATAAGTCGAGCTCCAAGCCATAAGCGTTTCGGGGAAGGAAATGGAAGCAACAGTCGCCCAACACCATAAACAGCCACGGCAAAGAAATGAAACACTAAGCTGAGAGGATGAGGATTTAGACCGGAGAGTAGAGACATTGGTCCTGCTGAATATACACCTCCAAGGCTTAGATAGTCAAAACAAGCTGGATCGTGTGATGCACAAAAGACTTTGTACAAGGCGTCTGCCAATATGTTCATGGTGGAAGCCAATGGCTGCAAAGAAGTCATAGTTTCCAGGCCAGTTAACCGGAATTCAATCTCCATTTCCCTTCTAAGATGCATTTATACATGTGATGCTTACTTGTGAAGAAATGAAGAGTTTGACAAACCTTTCTGAGGGTGTAGAAGGATTCAAGATACTTGCATATTGTAGCAGCAGCATCCAAATCCTGCAATGGTCGAAGAAGGTCTCGGAGTATGACAATGTCAGAAAGAGCCACTGTCACTCCTCCTCCGGTTAAAGGATGTCGCATGTTTACTGCACCGCCCATCAGAAGCACACCAGCAGTTGGATGGGGTGCTGCAGGCATGCTTCTGTTTGTCATGCTTTTGATTTTTCCCTTTTCAATTGCTGCAATGAAGGAATTATACAGCTGAGGAGGCACCTAACACGTGGAAAGTCCTTTGGATGTAGTTAAAAGGAATTTAGTTAAGCCAAACAATACCTAAAGAAAGATTGGATCCAAAGAGGAAGTTCAAGAAATCAAATGATATGGTTCAGTTTAAGGATATGACCCTTCACACAGAAAGTTGTATATCTCACTTTGACACTTGCTCAAGAACGATGCATTGTGTAAAGAATGTATGAGATTTCATGGATATCAAACTCGATTCCATTGAATCATTTATTCAACGGCCAAAAGTAATAATGGACTGAAAGTTTTTCAAATATAACCATTCAGCTAAACGTGGTATGCAAGGTATTGAATCAAGTAGGATGCATCATGAAGATTATCTATAAATATACATCAAAAGGAGTCTGCTGAGACCTGAGGGGCGACAAAAGTTCGCAAATAGTTAGCCATTTCACCATTGGCAACTGAAGGTACTTTTTTGCCTGGAACATCAACTAAGCACCGTATTTCGGCGCTGCGTATAGGGTAAAACATGATAAGAGATGGATTTGCCAAGATAACATGTCCATGATTTGCTTATGGCAAGTTGCAATTCTCCAAGATTAGGCCAACAAAGCATGAAGGAATTTTGTTACTGGTGTCAAAGTTGACTGAAAGCTAAGTTGGTGACGTTATAGCTAATTTGCCCGTCAGAAGCACAAGACATAAAACAAAAAGACCAAAACTAGAGCATAAAGAAAGAAAAGCCGTACTTAAATTTTCCCTTTTCACCAAAGCTACGTCAAAAACATCTTTTAAGTTACACAAAACTTTAGGTAACTCATTGAGATTCACACGACATCATTACCTTGGGATTGGAGAGGCTGTGCCGTATATTTGAAGAGCAAACGTTGCAAACTATTGTCAGAGGTGCATAAGCTTTCAGCTCTTGACCAACTTTAGTTTTGTACTGCACTCCTTTGACAACGCCATTTTCTTCAAGTAGTGATGTCACTGTTCCTTGCTCCAACTTTACACCGAACAGCGGTAATAAAATGTTGAAAATAAGAAAATGTTGAACTATTTACGGACCGTCCACAAGCCATTAATCAGAATGCCCATTGCTGAATAAATTAGAAGATCACAGAAATTTGAGTTTCATTGGAAGTGAAATGAAAAGTTATGAAGTGAGGGATACTTTGGTAGAGATCCAGCCTTTTCTCTCAACCGTAGTATGAACCTGCCATTATGAAAGCTTCTTCCCGAAATCTCTGAATCAAAATTTTCCAAAGGATAAGTCAATTTGGTATTCTTTCCCTCCTTGTGAAGTGCATATCCAAACACCTTCTGTGCATCAATCTCCTTGACACAATCTGCAGCCACATGAGACTAATTGAATGGCGAAACACTTTTGCAACTTCCCGTTCATGGTGAACTTTTGGGATCATACAAGCTGCTTCATAAAGTAGAAGGGAGAGAACTTTTCAGAGGTGGGTCCAGAGCTGTTTTGAACAATAACTTTCTATTTTTATGTTCCAAATTGTTTTTGTAAACTGTCAAGGGGTGGTTTGTAGAGACAAAAATTTTGTACATAAATCATTACTCGGACGTGATTTTGGAAGGAAAATGATCTTCAATGGCTCTAAAAACAGGTCAGAAAACAAGAAGGGAATAGTTTTTTTTTAAAAAAAGTTATATGAACATAATTTTCACTTAATTTTTGAAGAAGAAAGCAGAACGTTGGATCTGGGGAAAAAAAGAACATAATAATTTCTTTCTCACCCTCTATACCCAATTCAATCAACTTCAGATAGCCTCCAAGGTTGCAACAACTCTCCGACCATTCTATCAGGTTCTCTCAAGTCTCTTTCAATCACGTGCACTTCTCGACCATCCTACATGACAATAAGATTTTTTAAAGAAATAATAACACATGGAGATCATATTCTCAAGGACCTCGACCTCCTTGATGATTTTGTATTCCATTTTATTTTTTAGTTCAACCACACGTCGGATAGGAATTCAAACTTTTAACCTTTGGTAGAGATTACTAATATTTTGATAACTCACTATTTTTATGAAGGTGATTATATATTTCATTTCAGTTTTATATCTTTGATCTCCTATAGATTATACTAAAATGCATAACAATGTTGCAAGTTTGTAAAAATGGTTTGAAAAGCAAAATTTTATTCTTCTGTATGTATATTAATTTAACAGTAAAGTCATATGAATTTTAGTCCGAGTATAATTCAATTCAATAATAAAGAAAGATAAAATTTCTTGGTTGTACTGAAAAAAATAATTTAAATAACAGCAAAGAAAACACACGAAAATAATAAAGTAATATTTTTACTTATTTATTTATTTATTTAAATACATATTAAAATATTGTTCCAGTAGAAGGCCTGGCCAGTAAAGTTAAAAACCAAGCTTATATGGATTTAAACCGGTCCGGCCCATTTTGGCAACCGGAGAGCCCTTCCCAATCCTACAAGGAAGAATGGACAATGGAGATTGGAGAGAGTTTAACGCGACTTTCTTTTCTGTTTGGGCTAGTGAGAAGATCGAAGGGAAAAATCATACTCAAGCCATATGATAGACAAACAGAGAAAAAGAAAAAGTTCGTTTCGTTTGTTCACGTTTTCCATTTTCTCAGCAACCAAACAGAATCTCAGTTCATGATCAGAAAACCTCGGAGAGGAGAAAAATGAATATCACCTTTCCGAGAGTGTAAGCAAGAGCCGCACCGGCAACTCCGGCACCGACGACGACAACGTTTCCATTTCCCTTAACCGCCGGTTGGCAGCCACAGTTTCCGGTGAAGATTTCGCGCGGCCATTTGCTTTTCCTTCGACGAATGCTCTGGTCTGGCTCTACTTCTTTTTCTTCTTCTTCCTATTCAAGAAACCTCCAAAATGATGCAGATTTTCCATCGGAAAGAGGAAATGGTGGAAAAATTCGGAGTTCCAGCTTGCGTGCCGGCTTAAAATCTGGTACATTTTCTTGAACGTGAGAGTTATGATATTTGCTTGCAACCTAACTTTAGAAGGACGTTGAACGAAGAAGAAGGTAGGGTCAAGGCTCGAGCTGCAAATTCGACTTAGTTTTCTTGTGATTTTGTTGGTTAATGCACATAATGTGGGCTTTTTGTGTGATTTCCATGATTACAACTTCGTTTTTTAGTTCTCAAACTTGACATAACTCAATTGATTAAGACATAATTCTCTGATTAAAAAAGTTGTGGGTTCAAATCTAATCCCTTCATATTGAACTCAAAAAAAAAGAAAAAAATTTAGTCATTTTTTCTCTTTTATCTGATAGTTTTCACCTTCATGAAACTTAAAAAAATGTTGTCACTTAAAATTTGTACCATTTTTCATAGACATATATAGTATAAAATTGATAAGATTTTAAAGAAAATCACTTTACAACTTAATTTTTGTTGAAATTTATGATTCATACATAGCTCTCGATACTAACTAACGGCATCATGTCATTACAAAAATATAGAACCCATCAACACATGGATGATGACATTTCTTTAAATATTCAAATAAAAATTTTAATTTGCATAAAGTTGATTAAAATTCCCTTTGAATCAAAAAAGGGATTGAGACATCCGTTCTTTTATTTAGTACTGAAGTCCAAAGTTTCAAACGCAAGTATGACCCTTATTTCTGTACTTTCTTTCATATGGAAAAAAAAAAAAAAACAAAACAAAAAGTTCCATCACTTGGGTGTCCTTAATTTGCTTTACAAAGTTTTCAAAGGGCGGCATCGATGATAAGTTCTCGAGATCTTGGGTTCGAACCACCGTGCAGAAAGAATAATAAATAAAAACTTTGATGTCTCCAAGAGCTGCCTGATACCATAGATATAAAAAGAAATTAAAACACAGTTGAAGGATCACAATTCCAAAAATAAACATTTTGAACGATGGATGTTTTGAAATTCAACATGGGGATAAACAGTATTTTCTAACCTTTACATCTCAAAAATGGCCAATGATCAAGCATTAGCACAACAAAGGCAACAGTAAACATATGCCACCAGAGAATATTTTTGGCAACCGCAATTTATTTCAGATATTGAAAACTTATTTGATGAGTTGAAGTGTAAAGAAATATACTTGGAGTGTTATTATGGTCCATTGTTCTGGAGGATGTTCTTCATTTTCTCATTTGCAGCCACGAGCTCTGCGGATATTCCAGGTTCATTGGCAGAATGGCCTGCGTCTGAAATGATCTGCGTAGAGAGGTAAGATTTAGCAACTAGTCTTTAATGATTCAGTAACTTTGGGGAAAATCTAATGATATATGTATATATAGAGGAACACATCAGAAAAAAGGGTACAAATGTCTCATCGGTAATATATTTGTATAAATTTGCCTCGTAACGTTCGCTTCAGGAAGGTCGTATGGCTGGCAACACTTTGTGAAAGCTTTTGTTTTTTCATCATTTGGCTCGAAAAGAAAGGAACAATAGAATCTTTAGCGGAAAAAAAATTAAAAAAAAAAAAATCTTTGTGAACTCTCTTCTTCCAACAATAATAGTATTAACCCTCTTTTGATCAATTGGAAGAATTTTTTTCTACTTTCCTTT
>JAOANK020000074.1:376901-391982 GCA_026257165.2 Telfairia occidentalis
AATTTTTGTAAAGAGAAAAGCTAGAGAGAGAAAAAACAATGAATAAGAGTTAAAAGTGAGAGATATATTAGATAAAATATATTAATACAAGATAGAAAAATTAGAAATGTTTGAGAGAATAAGAGAAATTTTAAATGACAAAAAAAGTTGAAAATATAATATTTGTTAAATAAAAAAAAGATTTTTTTTAGAAAGATAAATACGGTGAGAGAGGATTTAAAGATAAAATTTTAGGGAAAAAAATAGATATATTTGGTAGCTAGAGTCTTAATAAATTAGAAAGAGATAAAATATAAACAGAGATATTTTATAGAGAAATATGTTAGAGATAGAAATAAGTTTGAAGAAAATAAATTTTAGAGAGCGAAGAGTTCGAGAAAAATATAAAAAAAATTTAAGACCTAGGATTTGACAAAGAGAGAATGCGACCAACAAGCTAAAGGGGCACGTTGAACGTTTTAAATCAAAAATATATTAAAAATATTAGTAGTCATGATTAAACTGAAAAAAAACAAAAATAGAAGGAGCACGTGCCCCTAAGCCCAACGTTGATCCACCCCTACTTACAAGTTTGCAGGCAATCAATCGATATGAGGTCCAAATGCTAAGTCAACCTGAAACTAATTCAAACTTTGTAATTATTTATATATTAAATATTCCACAAATCTAACATGACAATACAAATAGTCAGTAAAATTGAAACGACATATCTTTTTGCATCAATTTCCAATTTTTTTATTGACTATCAATTCAGCTGTTTTATTTGAAACAGGATTAGTCATAACTTGGACCATTTTTTTTTTTGAGAAAAAAATCAATTTATACCTCTAAATTTGTCCAATTGTATAATATTTACCATAAATTTTTAATTTCATCAAAATAGACTCTAGACTTGATGAGTGTTACAATTTTAACTCTATATTCAACTTCTGATAATTTACGTATCAGTTTAACAAAAATTAATGTAAAAACTTTTGTAAACTCACAAATTTCAATAAAATAAAATGTTGCACAAAATTAAATTTCATTAATTTAAAAATTAACATTTGAATAACTTTTTCAAAATTCACAAAGTTCAACAAAAAAAAAAAAGCTATAATTTCATTTTTCTTTGTAATTTTATCAATTTTGCTTCTTATATATGTTTTATAAATCATTGATGGGATATGAAAAAACTTTTTTAACAATATTTCGAAAAAAAAAAGGTTATCAAAAGGTAAAAATTACAATACTTTTTTAAATTTAGGGTTAAGATTGCAATACACAATTTGATAATTAAAAGTTTAGAGTTAAAATTAATAAACTCGACAAATTTAAATGTTAAAATTGTTTTTTTTTTTTTTTCCCTTCTGTCAAAGAGATAAAGTCACTTGCATTTGATGGTGAAATGGAAAGGCAGGCATAGAATCTTTTTCTTTTGATTTTTGCAATGGCAGAGCCAGATTTTAAAGCCAGATCTGTCCATTGCCCAGAGTTTTGTCAGCTTTTATCTGAAAGAACAAATTTGGAGGCAACAGCCAAAAGCTGCATGTGCTCATATTTAATGACTCAAATTTCTGCTTCTATATTTGTTTTACAAATCAATATTCCATATTTGCCCAAAAAAGTTGGTTTCTTTTATTTATATACCCATCTTGACCTTTACATTCATATGCAGAGGGGAAAAAAAGCAACTCAATTACATCTACTTTACACATTTTGCAGCTAAAATTAGAGGCAACAAAAGGGAAATACAGCTCATGAATATGAAGTATGAACTGCCATTACCAACCCCAAAAGTTGCCATATTCAAATGCTTCTGAAACGCAGCGTTTGATTTCAGATGAAGGGTCACTGGCACTGCCAGTCCCAACCATCCGAAAAATCTTGCCTTTGCCAGCTGAAGCTGAAAGTGCTTCGAGCAAGAAATTTCCGGCGGCCGCCAGTCTCCAGGGTGGGAATTCCACGGCGGAGGAAGTTGCCGTTGCCGGCGGCGGGGGGCTGGAGATGGGCTGAGAAGACTTTGGTGGTTGGCTGTGGTGGTGAGACAGAGTGAGCATTGCCACTGTGGGCGCCATTGATGGATTTTCTGTGCTTCAAATTGGGATTGGGATTGGGAAGTTAGTTTTTGAGGCTTTTTGTATATATGAAAATTGGGAGGGAGAATCAGGGGGATGAATGAAACTGGCAAATTGGATATCCTGTGGGCACAGCTTTTCAGTGGATTGAGATTTGAGATTTGAGAAGTTGGATCCTTCAAACACGGCAAATCCAGTTGGAGAATTTTTACAGCTTGTTAGTGAACACGGTTTTTGACGTGCTTTTTTTCAAAAAAAAAATAATAATAATAATAATAATATGAAAACAACGCGTTCTTTTAGTTTAATGATGAGATAAGAGATATGACATCTTGATTAGAAAAATATGCATGTGATCAATTATTCTATGCTCAATTTGGCAGTCTGTTCTTATTTAAAAGATTATTTATTTGAACATATTTCATATGTTTGACCGAAACGACTGAACATATTTTATTTGGTCAAATATCGAACAAGTTATTGTATTGTAAGTACGTTGAATTAGAATATTATTGCACATGATTAACTATAGAATTCTTTTATAAGTTTAATTATTTTCTACTCATACGTGGTTGGGTAGATTAACTTTTGTTTTATTGAATTAAATCTGAACAAATGATGACAGTTAGACCCTCTCTTTAAAACCAAGGAAGAATTGAATAAATGACCTAAAACCAACAAAACATCTTAATTACAAATTGGAACTGATTTCTTGCTTCCAAAGTATGCAGGAAGTTTTATTCTAATGAAAGAGATGAATGCATTTAAATTCTTCAACAATACAAACTAAAACAGAGAAAAGCAAAAGAAAGTGATTACAACAATGAACCAACGAATTTGAGTTAACCAGTGGTAAGTAGTCTGTTTTTTAGATACAGAAAGGGCCATGTTTGTTAATCGACCTCAGTTTTTCCAATAATCAAAGCCTTGTAATTGCAACTATTGATACATCCTAACCGAAATAAAGAACATACTTACACAACAAAACCATGACACAAGAAAAGCACCGAGAGAACAGAACCAAAAACCATTTATGGTTCGGAAGAAGATTCTGCTATCTTTATCATCTTTCCTTCGAGCAACGGCGTCGTGCTCGACTGGTTGGTGGCAGAATCTTCGAGATGATCGTTTTCATCAGATGGGTGTACACTGGGAAGAAATACACCTGCCAGAGCCCACAAATTGAAGTTAGAACTTTCTTCAAGTGAATATGATTAATACTTGACTTTCTGTTGGTGGCTGATCTGATTTTACAGGAACTGAAACCTAATACCAAGAACTACATGAGAAGTTTTCTACAAATCACTCTTTGGTTTTATGGTTGGTTTTATCTTTGAGATGCCTCTTCTTTTCCCTTTAACTTTTTTCTAATGAACTTTCTCGTACCGCATATCACTTAAGCTTCTGTAAATGCTACAGAAGTGATGCACTATTGAATAATATTTCAATGAACACATTGTTCACCATGGTAATTTGCCATTCTTAAAAAATCACATTCAAGAAACTAGGCACCCAATTATTATGTAATATCTCCAGAAACAAACTGCCCTAACCTTGTTGTAACACAAACAAATCCAATACTATGAGATACTTCCAGTAGTTTTATGATATATATAATAGAAAAGAAAGCATATTAAAATAATAGATGAGGAATAAAATTGTAAGATCTGAAAATTTTCGTTTACAATTGTAGGGTCAATGCAAACAGCTTAAATTAAGAAGAGAACTAGAAGCTTACCTGAAAACCATATTAGAGCCGTTGGAAAGAAAACAGCTGTAAGAATAAGAGCAGATACCCTCCAGTTGTTAACGTAGTCCTGCACAATCATAAGAAAGCCATTCGAGACTTTAAGATATTGGAAGAACCTGAGATATTCACTCTTCGAAAATGCAAGATCATGGATCTTAATCTTCCTTTTCTTCTTATCTCTTTATTCTTTAGTGTGAGTTTGGTATTGAAGTAGATTAGACGTCCCCCATGCCAACACGGAAAAAAGAAAAATCAACTAGCTCTTTCCCCATTGCCAGCACAAGATCACTGGCGTCCATGCGATAATGCTTGATCAAAAAGGTCCAACGTGCTAAATAAAAGGACCTGAAAACTCTCTAAAACTCTCCACACCTCTCAACATTCGTCCAAGCTTTCCAGACTTTCCTACATTTCTCTACAATTCTCAAGATGTATCTTGCCTATCTCTAGTGATATACTAGGCTTCCTTAGTGTTAACCTTCCCTATACACTTGTATTCAATAAATTCTTTGTACATATCTCACAGGCATAAAGTGAGAAAGGTCTAAGAAGTGATCTCAACAACTGGATTAGAATGACCCTTGTCATGGAGGAGGTGGTGTCCGACAAAAAGGTGGGACCTCCATTACAAAATTTGCAACTTACAAAAAACCCTGATGACCAAGCTCCTAGAAACTCAAGCGGCCCACAGATGAGTCTCTTCCCAAAGCATCCCACCTTAAAAACTTTCTTACTTGAGCAGGAGAAAAAACAATTCTTTGCCTCCAACACTTTCTCTTGTCTAGTTATCTAATCTTGTTGACCAGAGCACTCTCACGAGTACCCTCAAGGTTTAACTGAAGAACTTTTTGCCCCAAGACACAAAAGTTCTCCCCATCACACCAATTGCCAGTTGCTTACGGTGAAATATATTTTCTAAATAGACTAGGAGATAGACTAACGGGAAAAGGCACCTTAGTGTATTTTTGTCATAACCTGAAGTCCAACAGAAACAAGTATACAGCCAAAGCGAACCTGAAGAAAAGATTCAAAGTAGACAGGAAAATGCGAACCTGAAGAACTCCAACAAGAGGCGAGGATGGCACATCTCCAAAGATGTGGATTGCAACAGTAGACATAGCCATAGATAGCGGCCTTAAACTTGGTTTAACGGATTCCAGATTAATATAATTTACAGGACCCTGAAATACATAAAAATTCATGACAACTCCAAATACTGGGGTTAAAAAGCATTATAACGCAGGGGTCGTAACTAATAAATAATATACTCAATCATTAGACATTATCCACAAGGCAACCTTCATTTACCTCTAAACTGGGAAATAAATAAAGGTAAAGAATAACTAAA
Organism: Telfairia occidentalis; assembly: GCA_026257165.2. Taxonomy (NCBI): domain Eukaryota; kingdom Viridiplantae; phylum Streptophyta; class Magnoliopsida; order Cucurbitales; family Cucurbitaceae; genus Telfairia; species Telfairia occidentalis. The sequence continues at coordinate 382,057 of JAOANK020000074.1, forward strand.
TAAGGTGGCTCAGAAGGAAGAGAGTTGTCATATCCTCCTCCTTTTCAATAGATCACATTTCTCATTACAAATGGTGAAATATCCTAAGTTAGTATGTAAAAGAGTTTGATTATATGTATTCCCTTTCAAATTCCATTTTTAAGTATACTCCTATTATCAGTTCTAATTGGAGGGAGGGTTCTTTTAGTGAGTTTATTGCAGCAAGTGTTGGTGTTGTGTCGTGGGTATACACATTTGGGTATAGTTTGAATTGTGGGTGTTTTTCTTTGTATCCATGGTTTACTTTGAGATTTATGAGTTTTATTTCTTTCTTCGATATGAATCAAACTTTTCACTACATCAACAAAAAATGTGTTCCCTTCTCAAAAGAGAGTTTTCTTACAGGAAAACGACAAAATTTGGAGCATTCAGAAGTTAAAACCATAAGCAAGTAATTATCGTACTCTTGAATTACAATATCACTTTGAGTCCCATAGAAGCCTCCTTGGCAAGAGAAGACATTCAGATACTATTTATATAAGAAATTGCAGAATATCATTAAGAGAAGCAAGTGAAGAAAAAGGGTGATGAGAAATCAACCTAGGAAAATTGGGGGAAAAACTATTACCTGAGTAGCAAAGACGAGTAGTTCACCAATTGAAAATAGGGCCAGATAGATATAAACGCTCTTAAAACAGAAGGCACTGAAGCAAAATATTGCCCCAATAAAGGTTGTTACCCCAAGAAGCTGCAGCACAATTTGAGAGGTATAATTAGATAATAAAAAATTGACGTTTAAGTTTATAAAATGAAATGCAAAAGATTGAGCCAATGTATAGTGTTAGTAGACACCATTGCTAGCACGCCCCACTAAGAACTCTCTGTATACATTTTTCGGTATGGGACACAATAATTAAAGCGATGAAATATAAAAAAGATAGAAAAAGAAAAAGGAAAATTCTTCCCCATGCTACTGTAGCATAAAGCATTGATCAGTTCATTCTAAAACCTTCTGGGATAGCTACGCAATCGTGAGAAAAGATTGTAATGTGACATTGGTTCAGAAATGCGTTGATCTCACGATCACAATTCACGAAAAAGCCAACCTTGAAACCATTTGAGATGGTATTGCCCATAAAATCCAGAACATAGCCTCCTCCTATTGTGCCGAATACTCCAGACACGACCGTTATTCCTCCAAAGATCAAGTCAGCATTGCTCTGCAAAGGATCCAAACTTTATTTATACAAATTTGGAATTGCAAGTTTTCTTCCAGAGATCGACCATCATCACGTATAAGAAACTAGTTTATCAACTAAAAGAAAATCTCACCATATGATAGATACTGTAGCCAGCTTTAGGTCCCCAATATGAATACGCGCCTATGACAAAATTATATGCTATATAACCTAAAACAGAAACCCAATGCCCTCAGAAAACAGAGAGAAATATGCAGCACAACCTCTTCTAGTGATTACATTCACAGTAAATGGAAATGGGTGGAGCACTGGAGAACAAGATACCTAAAACGTTAATAGCATAAACCTTATTAACCAAGAGCTCTTTCACTTCTTTCACAGTTTTTGAGAGTTGATTCCTCGAATTAGTATAAAAACTGTTACAAATTAACAAATGAAATCACAAATCAGTACATAGATTAACACTTGTAAAGTGGATATCCTACAGCTACATGACACGCTACTGCTATAAAGGAGAATTGATATCAGTAATTCAGGTTATCGAACATATTAGAATGATAGGGTGCAAAGGAATTCCATTTAGAAGATACAGCCTAGGATGCGACAGACCAGTGATCAGTGATCACCACGTATTCTGCATTTCCATGAAGAGGACTTTGGACCTACCATCCAATGCTTGCTTGCATCAAATTCTTTGAAAGTCAAGCAGTTGGAGTAATTTTTATTTTATTTTATTTTCAATAGGGAGTGACCTATCATTTTAACAAATTCGTAAAAAAAAGGATTACAATATAATTTAGAAGAAAAATGATGAAACTCTAGAATAATTTTATCATTTACTTATAACTTTTGCTTGGTTTTTTGTTCTATAGTAAGCCGCTGACTCACTCCCTTTTTCTCTCTCTCATCTTTTTCTTTAATAAGTATCGTACTACACAATCAGTGGAAGATTGAAATTCTGATAAGAAATTATAGGAAGAATATTGAAAAAAATCACATTCAAAGGGGAAGCTTAATTAAATGTACTGATGTGGAGGAAGAGATTAGAAATCTATGAAATTTCAATTAAATGTACTGCAGTGGAGAAAGAAAATACTAATCAGTTTTTATTTTGTACATTGTAATTTTGTAGCCAATCTATGGAAGAGGCTTCTCAAGGTTTCATTTTACTTCAATACTTTATTATAGGTTCAGAACTTTTCAATTCCATTAGAGGCTCTGATTGTAAGGGTGGGACTTTAGAATGTAAACTGGCTTTATCATGGCTATTTTTTGGGAAACATGGTTAGAAAGAAAGAAACAGCATGCTATCTTTCTTCAGATAGCTTGATAATGTGGAGTTTAATATCTCATGTATTCCGTTTGGGCTTTAGTGACAATGGACACAAGGTGATTAGTAAATTACCTTTGTTTCTGAAGTGAAATGATTGGAAAGCCTTTTTCTTGTTACATTCCTATCATTTTTTAAGGCATTAGATGTCTGATCCAGCCCCATTCGTCATACATTTATCTTTCGTTAACAAAATGTTTCACATGAAAAAGGACTATGTACTTAATATAAAGTTTCATTAGTTTTTTCTTCTTTTAATAAGAAACTGAGCTTTCATTGAACCAAATAAAAGATCATTTCACACATCAATGAAATGGTCTCATTTTCAAACAAAAAATGAACAAAATGAAAGAATGTGAAGTTTCATTAGTTATTTAGCTAACAAAACACAGTCCAATCTTTCCACATTTACTGTTTGCCACTATGAAGGAGAAGTATATGATAAAAAATTTGATTATAAAATTCTACGCTAACAATAAAACAAATGTCCATTCTTTTCCCATGAGTTCGCATATAAGTTGAAAATTTTGAATATGTGTAAAGAAAGACATAATCAACCATCCCCTCCTTCCCAAGCAATGGCTTTTAGCTTACAAGAGTTATCAGAAACTTGAAGTTCATCAAAAGACATGGAAGTGTATTCACTGAAAACAAAGTATCATGAATGTACAAGTAGATTCATGATGATTTGCAATCTGCAGTTACTTATAGAAGAAAGTGAATAACGTTTGGTCAAACAAGAACTCTTCCATGGGTCACAGGTTAGACACATGGCAGTATGTGTTTTGGTAACCAAAACAAATTGAAAGAAAAAAAATACCAGATGCGGAACTCTAGCAATCCTCCTTACCTGGAAGATTTCTCTGAGCTATCTTCAGCAATGGATAATGCACCACCGTTGCCATATGAAGCTTCTGTCTCTGAGTTCATAGACAAGGAAGCCAAATTATTGCAACCAAGAAGAAAAAACTACTTCATAGATGTAAATTAAGATTCAAAGGTTAAGCAAATAAATCATCATATAGCATCAATAATCAAACGGTTTCTATAGTAGCAATATATGCCTAATATGAAGCAACACAACAAGCATAGCCTGATAACAGAGTCCTCTAAAAAATTATACCCAAACTGAAGAGTGAAGAGTTATAAAGATACAGTCATAGTCATGAGTCTTTGGAATATTATTACAAGGTTTGAGAGATTAAATAATTTTTGGGATTCAAGGTGGAAAATGGAATTTAGACTCGGTGGAATGATATATGAACTGGAGACCAACAGCTCAAATATATGTTTCCAAGAGTTCTTCACCTTTTCACTGTCCAAATAACGGAAGCCAATTGAAACCTTAATCTTAAAAGAAATCTAGTAGGCCTGAAAGGAGGAAAGAGTCTGATAAAGAGGAGGATTAAAGGTAGATTATTGAATACTATGGAGGACCAAAGAAGGCGGACACCATGCAACATTTGGGAATTCTCGATTATATCTTTTTCCCTACAGGTTTTGGATGCAGGTTATCTTATCTCCAAACTCACAAAGGCAATTTGGAATCATAAAACTCCAAAGAAGGTGACGGTTTTCCCTTGGTTTTTTAGAATTAATAAACAAATATAAATTCTTCCCCTTTGAAACTACAAGTTACTTGAAAAAAAATCAAACTCAAAGAAAAAAAAAATGTCGCATTGTTTTATGACCGCAACGAAACACCTTGGATGGAACTCATGGGTGGATCAACACAGGAGAAATTATACATGCAGGATTCCCCTATATGGCTCTCTATCCAAATTGGTTTCTTTTGTGTAAAAAAAATGGAAAAACTCAAAACCATAAGTTTTTTTTTCTGCGAGTTTAACTCCTCTAGTTGGCAAGCACGTTTCTGTGATTTTCTGGTGCAGTGAGCTTTGAACGATTAATATCAAGACTTCATGAAAACTATTACGCCGTTCACGTGCAGGAAAACACCCAGTTGAATGTGGTCAAGAGTCAAGGCTTTATTTTGAGAGTTGTGGTTAAAAAGGAATCATAGTATTGAGAGTTGTGGCTAACAATCTAGAGATTGGAAGGAGATTTGGGCTCTTACTAAATTTCTTGTCTTTGGTGCACCCTTGACAATCTTAAAACTTTTGCCTCATTATTTTATATATTCTACTGACACTAAATTATATATTTAATTTAAATCTTTAAATGTTATTTCCTTCATTACCTATTAATTTACTATAATTCATTCAAACTAGTATTATTCATTTTTTTCTGAAGTTTTTTGCAAAGCAGCCTTTGTGATGTGCTTATTGGGGGATACAACTTTCCTCTTTCGTATTTTTCATATATTTTAAAGGAAAGTTTTAAAATATTATCATATAGCTTAACAGAGCCCTGAAACGGAGTACCTTGAACTTCTGAGGCAGCCGAATCCACAGATCTCAGCACTCCATATGATCCAGAAGGAGAAAATCCTGTACTTAAAGTTGTTTAGAAACCATTAAGTTGCTTGAAGATCACAGTTTTGCTCATACCTTTCAACTGTAAAGGCTTCATAACAAACCCTAGAACAGCAAATGGAAGCATCAAAATGGCCTCTCCAATAAATGCTATACGCCAATTAAAATTACCTCCAACCTATGCATATTGAAGAATATTATATGAGTGTCTTATCCAAAAAAAGAATATTATATGAGTGATCAAATAAAAACCATGGATGCACACTTTATGAGAGATATGAACAGAAACAACTTAAGGAATGAATTTTTTGTATTCATTCAATATATTCGAAAAGTTTAAAAGGAAAATTATGAGAAAAGAATTTACCAGTCCACCAAAGATATAGCCAATTGCATACCCACTAGGTATACACATGTAAAATATTCCAAGCCAAGCAGTTTTCTGGAAGGAAAAGAAGACCAAAAGTATGAAGAATGAAGAAACAAATGATGAAGGTGATTATGCCCGCAGGACATATTTACTAGAAGAAAATGGGAACGTCAACTCCATGAGGAACAACATGAGGAGCAGATACAAATCAAATTTACAAACAGAGAGGAAGGGGGAAAAGTAAAAACAGCTAAAATTTAGAAGAAGCATTAACATATATTCACTAGCATTTTTGGTCTTGAGCTCAATGTCACAGTTTGATAAATTTAATCAATGGTAACTACTGATGTCCCACGAAACAGAAGAAAAGTATACCCAACTATCCATTAACATAAAAAAGATCATATTCTTGTGCAATAAGCATGATGTCAATATACAAAAAATTAGAATTTGAATATCAAATTCTTATAAAAAAAAAAGAATTTGAATATCAAATGGGAAACATTAACTAGCACTATCCAGACAAATACAACTCCTTGTAACGGAAAAGAATGTAACCTGAGAAACAGGTGCATTATCATCGATGAATGGTGCAGCAAGACTCACAAATGATGCTTCGCCAACACCAACCAACCTAAAGGAGGCAATGGGGTGCAAGAGCCAAATTTCAATCACAATAGCTCAAATAGAACAAATTTCTTCACAACGGTAAACTCAATAACCAATCTGCAAAAAGAGAAATTGAAAAATGGAAAAGAGATGTGAAGGGAAGGAGAATAGGGAGAAGAACATTACTCACATGCGGAATATTGAGATGGACCAGAAGTTAAATGAAAAAGCACAACCAAGAACAGCAAAAGTCCAAACTGATAATCCAACCCCAATGAGCCTAAATGGGTTAATGCTGCCAAAAAGATAATAATAAAATAAAATAATATAGAAGAATAAGAAGAACACACGCGCACACAAAGATGTTGAATTTTTCTCCATTACCACAATGACACTGGCATCATGCTAAAAAAATTTATGACGTTTAAATACTTCCATTCACATTAACCTCAGAAAACAATCTCCTATGGAAATTAACTGGTGTTCTAACATTATATTCTCGATTTCTCACTAAATTCTTGCTGAAAACCTTCAACTCTCTGTACACTTGAAAAATGAAGTAACACATACGTCATACAAAGATCTGAAATTGCTAACAGTGTAGAACATGCATTAACTTACCGTTCTGCTAGTGTTGCAAATATTGGACAAGCAACCAGGAGTCCAACCATGAAACTTGAAGAAAGAAATCCATCCTCAAAATTGCTCAAGCTAAACTCACCTCTATAAATAGTATGACCCACAAAAGTCAGGTACAGAAGTAGCTTATACTAACCATAATATTCTTTTATGAGATAGCTAACCATAATATAAATATTCAGTCATATACAATAGAATTCTAAAATAATCATCTAAAAGTAAAGAGCTTAAAATAAAAAATTTTTGAATTACTCTTTAAATATGGATTCATGTTATTTTCTAGCTAATTCTTACCCCATAAGTTGCGAAGGAAGATGAATTTACAAGTCCGTTACATGATAAATTTATCCTGTTTTACTTATGCCTACAATTCTAAAGATAGATATGGACAAAATACATATGTTTGACTAATTTGGAAAATGAATTGCAGAGAAAGAATAATATTGCAATAGATAATGATATATCACAAGAAACATTGTTTTTTTCTACTAAAAAAAATAATAACATATTTACGTATAAATTTTTCTAAAATTAAGCACGTGTATGACTAATGGCCCAAAATGAGTGTTTAAATTTATTAATCAAAGTTGGGTGGATTAAGGATTTATAATTCTTGCAATTTCATAAGTTTAAAGAGTTCTTTTCTACAACAATATAAGAAAACCTTGTTTTATTCTTTTTATATTTTAACTATTTTGAAACAGAAAGAAAATCGTCATGGTAAACATCCATCCCCCATTCATTTTGAAAGGCTCCAATATCTTACTGTATCCCTCTACCAGATGTGCATGTACCACTTTCTGTGCAAGTTCCTTGACTTCCATTCACACCATTGCTAGCTATTGCTCCTCGATCCAAGTAATTTATCAAATTGATTACACAAAATATAGCAAGAAGCCTGCAGAAATCAAGAAAGATAAGGGACTGCCCATGTTATCAATTCACAGTACATAACTCTTTTGTATCCACCCTACTGGTAACTAAAACTACAGGCACAAGATAATAGGAAAAAGCCGGCACCCTAAGTTAAAATTCACTGAATTGAATATTGATCATAATAAGCTCCAAAAAAAAGTACTAAAAACTTGAAAATTTAGTAGGTTGACACAATTTTCACTTGAAAGTTGAAAACATTATACTAATTGATCAATTTGAGAGGAAAAACTATATGTCTTATTTCTCAAATATGTAAAGTTAGGTCAAATATGTAGGAGTGAGACCTATTACAGAAAAAGAAAAAAAGAAAAATACTATTTTACAATAAATTAATAATTACAGCTAATATTTATTTTAAAAAAACGTGTAATAAATATCTACAAATAATTTTTCCTAAAAGACACAAAACCAACACTAGTCCTTTGGTTTGGAGTTTGGACTGTGCCATTTTAGCCACTTCAGCTTCATATGGGCACGAAGATATCATAATACTGACAATGGTACTTAATTCTAGTCCACATCGTCCGAAAATGTTGGTGCTCAAACCATTCTGGAAAATTTATGATAAATCCATTGTTCCTGTGACCAACATGCAAACTTCCAGCACGTTCAACAAGTATTACCCAAATCTCAATCTCCTATTAGCCCCAAATAAATGGATAGCACTGCTGATTAATTATAGTTATAAAAGTAACTATTTATAAACCAAGAGTCCAAGACTCTAGTGAAAGAGATGAAAGAATGATGATTTTGTTAGAAGATATGACGAATGTTCTTATTGACTTGCCCATGCATTATACACCCCAGAGTTAATGAAGAACCGAGACCCTTCATAGATTACACCAATAGGCAATAGGTAATGCTTATTCAATGAGCACCATCCTGAACAAAACCTGTATTGTTTCGTTCACAAGAATCTGACTATCATTAAATAAAGCATATACAAAAGAAAAGGGCATCTCCCAACCGCCCAAATGAGGTTACAAAAAGGCACTCCAATTAGCTAAACTTAACAAGGAGCTGGAATGGCAAAATTGATTAGAGATAGTATACCAATTCAACCCTAGGAATCTAGTTAAATCCATAAATTCCTTTATGTTCATGGGCTTGAAAATTCATTGCTTTCTCTCCACTCGTTCTTCCCACAAAAGCTCTTTGATGGAATTGGCCCATGAGACCTTAGCATTGTCTTTGAACTTACGGCCACAAACGAGTTGGAAAACAACCTACTCGCAATCATTCAGGAAGGACCATTGCAAACAAAAGGTATCCAGTAATCAAAATCGAAACCAGACGGATGGACTGAAAGGGCAAACACGACTATATGCGTCGTTACAACGTTACCATTCCACCAACTGATTTGCAGGTGACCATGTTTTCTAACAACGACCAGATATCACGGGATTTCCAAAATTATTTCCCCATTAAAGCGCTATTCTTCCTTCTTTTTTTCTTTGCATTGTTAGCTCAGCATACTCCCTTCAAAGATGAACAAGTGCATCTCGATAATACGAAGAACTCCAATTTCAAGACAGAGATAATTGATCGACCACAGCACACAAAATATCCATTTCTACCCTGCAAGTCATTGCCTCTTCCACAACGAAAAGCAAGCAAGCACCACGTCGTGAACATTCACGGATAAAATATCTAAAGTAATTTGCTCAGATACCAGATGAAAAAACGAAGAAAACCATACATCTCCGAGAAACAGTGTTTTCCCAGAATTGAGTAAGCTTAATTCAAAAGTCAACTTGATGGAACGTGAATCTTTGACTTCCTCCATTTCAATGGGATTTTCTCGCCAACCAAACAACCAATTGAATCAAAAAGCTTAGAAAATGAATAGAAAAGCACCTCTTGGGCGTGAACCAAGAAGGAGTCGAATCTGTTGCCGGAGTGCCCGTCGTGTCCGTTTCCGCCATGAGATCAAAGTTACTCCGAGAATGAATCGGATCATTCTTCGCGCTATAAGCCTATTATTAATATCGTTCGAGGAAAATAATTATATAATTTAAATAATTTCTGTACTTATCTGTCAAAAAATAATAATAAAAAAATGATATCCGTAGTTCGTACTCAACCATGCGTTAAAAACAATTTTTAAAAAAAAATTCGTACATGAAAAATGAACTATGCACGATAAATTTCTTAAATAATTTTTAGGAAAATTGTAATGGATAACAAAAACCATAAGAGTTTTTGTAAATTTAGCAAAATTTTTTCAAATTTACAAATCTTGCAAAATTTTTTAATTTGATTTCCGTATTTTTTATTATTCCAATTTTAACCTCAGATGTGCATCAGCGAGTATATTTGATATACTATATATTTTGTATACCAATCAATTTATATACTTTATATTTATGATTGATATACTTTATATTTGGTATATCAGTTACTGATATACCAAGTATAAAGTATACAAT
>JAOANK020000074.1:392082-403086 GCA_026257165.2 Telfairia occidentalis
AAGTATATCAGTTGACTGATATATCAAAAGTATAAAGATATACTACTGATATACATGTTGATATACTAACGAAGGTAAAATTGGAAAGGTAAAAAATGAAAATCAGATTATATGTTTTTTTGCTATATTTGCAAATTTCAAAAAAGACATTGTTATATTTACAAATTTTTTTTCAAAAAGTTGCTATTCATGCAATTGACCCTAATTTTTAATGTGTGATGTGTATTTTATATTTTTCAATTTATGAATGTTTATAAGTAGTACTTCACTACTTATCTCATCTTATCGTTCTTTTTTTAAAAGAAATAATATATTTATTGTTTTTCTTTAAACATTTTTTGAGTTTTAAGAGAATTTTAACTCTCGCATTTCAGTCAAAAATATATATCTAAATCAGTTTAATTACGTTTCAATTAGCATTTTTTTTTTTTAAACTTTCTAACATGCTTAAAAAGGTAGAGTTTCAAATTTTCCGCCTAAAAGTAGTACGTACCTATATTTAGAGACGAAAAAAATATATATATCATTGTGTTATATGTGTTTGTATTTGTTCTCCATTATAAGTCCATGAGAGGACAACTTTTGCAGATGACTACATGCCTTTTTAAAATTATTGTTTTCTTATTTTTAGATAAACCATTACTAATGTACGACGTGTTGAACCACGTTGAATAAGTGAGTCATCTTCCAATTGTCTTCTTTTCGTTCATTTTATTTTATTATTATTTTTTTTTTTGTAGTTCCCAATTGTTTTCTACCATACCACAAAAAGCATGTAATTGGAAGGCTTCCTCAATACGTCCCTTATGTATCACCATTTTTTCAGCTGTCTAAATTTCACCGTGCATTTATTCAATTACATTGTAGTTGTATAGATAATAAACGACATTCTAAACGTCATACCTGATGTAGAAGTAGATTGAGTATGTCACTTGAAATATTCAATCACTTCCTTAAATATCATCAAATAAAATGGTTATATTATACTAAGAGGTCGATAATCATAATTTATGTCTCTTTTATATATTGTTGCTAATAGTATGGCAGTTGTTGACTACAACATCATTCTCGATGCTGTAAGGCCACTTGAAAAGCCATTTAAATTGCATAACATTGTGAGTTGCACGTGAACAATTAAAAGTACATTGAGAATACATTTTATATTTTATGATATAGAATGATTACATATTGTTATAGTCATTTGGGCACATCAAAGGAATTGATTATCTTTTAACTTCCTAAGTTTGTCCAAAACACTAATGAATAAGTTATAAAATATATTGTCAATGAAAGTCTATTATAACACCACACTGTAAAATAAATTAAACACCATCTTTAACATCTGAATCTAATTTTACGACTTTTGACAAATCAACCACTCCACACAAATTTTGTCCTACTTGTGAGGAAGATTTGGTGTAGCCCTTTCATCAAGTCTTTAAACGTACAAAGTTTTTTTTTTTCTTTTATAATTTATACGTTCACATAAAACACCAAGGATATACTTTTATTTGTAACAAGTCTCTAATTACACTGAATCACCATAGATTTAAGAAATATTATAATTTAATTATCGAGGTTTGTAAAATGACTGTGAAGGGCACTTATTGATTTTATGTTATTTCAGTGCTGACGTGATAATTAATTTTACAATAATATCACAAAAATAATTTAAAAAATTTAATCTCCCTCAAAGTTGGTTGACTCCCTCCACCCCACGGTTTTACTACTAGAAACCTTTTTTTTTTCTAGAAAAAAAAAAGTGTGCTAAGTTTATGACTTAAAATATATGTTTCATACATTAAACTATACGTGAAGTGATCTATACGAGTAAGTTTATGTCGGGCGGTGATTGTTATGATATATTAGTTAGAGATTTTCTTCACTCGATTGCAGGCTGAAATGCGAGCGATATTAGAAGAGCTACGGTTGGTTGGTAATTTAAATTTACGGTCACTGATTACAGAGTTTCCTTCACTCGATTGCAGGCTGAAATGCGAGCGATATTAGAAGAGCTATGGTTGGCTAGTAATTTAAATTTACGGTCGCTGATTATAGAGTCTAACTCCGCTAAGGTGATAAAACTTACAAATGACCTATATACCTCTTTACACGAAACGTGGCTCCATCATATTTGAGACTTATCTCGTGAATGGGAGTCACTAATGTGCCGTGAGGCAAATGGGGCGGCTCACATCTTGGCAAAGGAAGCTTTGAAAACTCCTAACTCTATGTTATGGCTTGGTGTACTGTGTGATGTAGCCTTCAGATTTTGTTCTTGAACTAATGATATTATGTTTAAGTACATAAAATATGTAAATTTTTGCGTAGTAAATATTATATCTATAACATTTTTTGTAGTTTGGATTTTCGATTCTACCCTAAGTTAGTTGAACTGAGCAAATGTAAGTTGTTTTGAAAAGGGGTAAAAAATAAAAAGCAGAAATACGTTCAACCGAATTTGAGAGTTGAAATCCATACAAAAAAAAATGCAGAGAATCGCTTACACAGGATTTGGGAATTGATGATCCAAATGCAATATTTCTGCCATTAACGCATTTATCTAGCTCTGTCGCAATCCCATAATTCTCTTCAACGAAAGGAAAAACGACGAAGCAGAAGAAATCGCAGATGTAGTTTCTCCATTAACGTATTCTTCCACCATTTCCTTCACTGACTTAGACGACAATGGCTGAAAATTGAACCCCCATTCGGAAACAAACTCTTTAACCAATGTCAATTTAGCCTCTTCGTCCATCTTCTTCCAGCTCCTCTTCGTCTCCTCCGATTTTAAACCTAGAAATTCGCAGAACTCCGCGAACAAAAACTCTCTGCTCTTCTCCATCGCCTCCTCTCTCTGAATCAAATTGCTGTTGATTTTCGCCACTTCCGCTGCGAGATCGGAGGCGAGCTCCGCGTCGCTGAGTTTCTTTCTGCAGTAGGAAATTTGGCAAGCGAGCCGGTTCCGAGAAAGGGCCGGCGACGGCGAAGATTGAAATCGGAAATTGTGGATCTCGCTGCGGATGTGAGGAAGACGAAGATTAATCGCGAAAATCATTTGAAGTTATTTCTCCTCCTCGTAGATGCTTCACTCGAAAGATTTTTGCAGGAAAAATAAAATAGTGACGAAAATCGGCTGAGAGGTAGCTAGCTATTGAACCAAAATTGAAAGTTTCACAAAGTTATCCCATTACTTTTACTTTCTACTCTCTTTTCTTTAAAATTAATAATAAAAAAAACATTTTCCATTGACAAATGTTTGTTTATTTGGAAAATTTCCCTAATTTTAGAATTTTAAAGTTCGTGAAATAACTACAAACCACACTAATTAACATTTACTAAAAACCACAGTTTCAAACTCTCACCCGATTATGAATTAGTTGGGAAACTAATAGAAACACAGTAAATAATAGAGAATAAGAAAACAATGAAAATAATTCGAAACAACCGAAATGTTATATCTATAAGACAATTTTGTTCTCTCTATGGTGCTCTTGAAACGGATGTTTTCGGCGGAGTAGGCGATGTCCTTATGTAGAATGACTAGTCATTGACATTTTTCAGTCAAGCTTTACTGCCTACTCACCGATCGAAGGTTATGTATGAACGGGAATTGATTGACATTGTTTTTACTGTCCAAAAGTGGCGACCGTATTTATTATGTCCTAGTTTACAGTACGAATGGATCAAAGAGTCTTAAGTTCTTACTCGAGCAACAAGTTGTGGGCGGGGAGTACCAGTGTTTGGTTGCTAAACTAATGGCTTATGATTTTGTGATTGAGTATAAGTGCGGTTGTGATAATTTGGCGGCCCACGCTCTTTCTTACACTGGAACTGGGTGTTTTGAGTATGCACGATAGTTTGAATATGGATATGTTTGTGGGATAAATCGATGACAACAAGGAACTATCTGATATTAGGCCAGCAATTCGAGAGGGGACATCGTTCTCGTCAGGATACTAAATCCGTGGAGATCTATTGCTCTTTAAGAAGATGTTGGTTTTACCACCAAACTCACCTACGATTCTTCTACTATAGCAGAAATTTCATTCTAGTCCAGTGCGAGGGCATATGGGCACTTTAAAGACATATCAACTTCTTGCGCGGGAGGTTTATCAACGAGGCATGAAGGCCAGTGTATGCTCCTTCGTGGCTGAATGCTCAGTTTTTCAGCAAGCGAAATATTTATCTCTCGCTTCAGTCGAATTTCAAGGATGACCAACGTGTAAATTTTAGATCTTCAATCACATGACCAAACGAACACTCTAATATGTGAGAAATCGTGTCAAAGAAAAGAGAATTTGAGGAGAAAAATTTAGTTTTAAATTTGGATGAAGAATCATCCTTTGTGACCATTCAAATAGTCAAATCTCTTATTGTGTCGTATTCTTTCATTAAGGTATTTGTTCTTTACGAAAAAATACACATTCTCTCATGAGAAGTTGTGATTTTTAAAAAAATAATACATAAATTATTTTTTTGAGTTTAATATTTGCAAGGATGGTGATCGAACTATAAACTTCTACGATGATAATATATGATTTTATCTACTTAGTTATGTTTGGATTGACTAATTTATTTCATTTTAACTTTATAAATTTAAACTTATTGAAATTAAAGGTTGAAGAGCAAAGCAAAGGACAGTCACGTGCGTGAGAAGAGAAAGAGGAGGATGGTCCAGATTCAGAGTCCACACAGTTGGCGGGCGAATGCGCCAATTGCCAAAAGCCAATAAACAAATCTCGAAACAAAAGGCAAACAAATTCCCCATCGCCGCGACATGACAATCAGTGGCATCATCGCCTTTAATATTGATATTCGGATTATCTCTCCCACTGGTCAAACTCCAACTCCATTCCTTTCAAAACCCCTCTCCTCTCTCCTCTCCCCCACCTCCATTTCCACCTCAATTTACCGACCTCCTGCTGCTCTCTGCTCCTCCTCTATCGCTTTCGTCGGTAACCTTCCATTTCTCTCCTCTTATCCACTTTGTTTCTCGTTTTTGCATATTTATTTTTGTTGGTCACTGTTTCTGCTTCGTGGGTTTTTGAAATGTTGGGTGTTTCTGTTTGGTTTTCATGGAGTACTGCCATTTGGGATGGTCTATGGTTCTGTTTGCTGTTATAATGGTCACTGTGGTTCGTTTGATTGATGTTTCGCGTATTGGGCTTTGATTTCAAGTTGCCGTGTCGAAATAGCTGTTGCAGAAAGCAGAAAAGGAAAATGGAATCATTATGTTTGTGGTAGTGACGTCTAAAGGCTGTTTTTAGTTGTCTCATTCAATTTCCTGCCCCATGTAGTTAATCATGTTGGACTGTTATTCACTGTAGCCCTGACCAAAATGCTGGTTTTACTTGTTTTCCTTGCACGAACTTGACTTTGGTTGCGTTTATTATTTAGTTGGTTCTGAGTTCGGTTCGTTGCTAATGTATTGTAATTTTTATTGCAGATATGGATAATGGTGCAGGTCTTAGTTTGTATCCACTGCATCGGTGCAAAACTATTCACCTGGTTGGTATCAAATTTGAGAACTGCTTATTTTTATCTCTAATGAATACTGTAGATGTGAAGCAGATTGTATTTGGTTTGAAGGGCATTCAAGATGGCCTTCTTTCTTGGATTTTGCTCGCAAATCAAGGGCTCTTATAAAACCATACATCCAGGTCAGGCATGCACAGGGGATCCACAACGTCGATGGAGAGAAGAGTTATAAAGCATACATGCGTCCTGAATTTTTTGATGCTCACATTACTCAGCTTGGATGGCAGCAGGTCAGAACAGGAGTTCCTGTTACACATATAAATGCAAATTGTAAAAAAGATTAAAGAAGAGTTAAATGTTTTTTCCAGGGGAGAAGTACTGATTTGATATCTTTCAACTGTTACAGATTGATCATTTGCGTGAGCATGTTCATGCATCTGGTCTTTCCAGGAGGATTGATTTGGTTGTAACATCTCCTTTGCTCAGGTATTAATGTTATTTTCTGCAGGATATACCCTTTTATGCATAACTTTTTGTAGAAAACCTTCCCATTGTTTCTCGTTTCATGAGCATGCTCTTGTTGTTGGCCTTGGTAGTAGTTTAAAAAGAAGAGATTATAAAGGATAGGAACATTAAACAATATGTGTATGTATATCTATAGATTTTGTTTTTCTCTTTGACCAGTATTTGTAATCTCGCAAGGAAACTAACTACTTTTCATGGTTTGACATATACAGTTAAGGTTAAATCCAGTCACATACCCATATATCCTTTTTGTTTGGTTGATCATGTTATTTTTGGTAGTAAGAACTGTTGAATTCAACCGAGCGTTCGCCTTGGTGATAATTATGTAAGATAAGGGATATCCCAATTTCCACGAGTTACTTGACTACCAAATTTTCAGTAGGCTCCAATTTAAATTGATTGAACTTAAGAGAGGTTAGAGATTTTTAGGAATGAAAAATTTTATTAACCGAAGAAGCTTAAAGTGCAAAACAATAAAAGATGAATGTGTTCATGCCTCTTTCAATGCAAAGTCAACATTTGAATGTTATGAATTCCTCAGAACAAAGTTTATCCTCTTCAATGCTTGTCTTTAATTGTTACTTCATGTATGCTATGCTGGGAAGATGATATCAACCCAAGTTCGATCCCTAACAAATCATTTCTTAATATGGAGAATCTGAGGATTTTGCTGATGGATGGTTATTTTCTAGGACTCTACAAACTGCTGTAGGAGTATTTGGTGGTGAAGGCTATACGGCTGGAATGGACGTGCTGCCACTAATGATAGCAAATGCAGGCAGTAGTGCACGATCTGCAATTTCAAGTCTAAACTGCCCGCCTATTGTTGCTGTTGAGCTTTGTCGTGAACATTTGGTATGTGTTAGTTAAATTGAATTCCTCTCAGCTATGTTTGTGTATATTACAGTGGGTGAGAGATAGATTTTTTCAAGAACTAGAAGGTAAATGGCTTCAACGTGGGGTGGGGTGGTTTGTATGAGATTTTTATTCGACTATCAATATTTGAAATCTATTTATGCACCTTCTTTGCAAGTCTGTCAAGGGAAATTTTAATTTTTTTCATATTTTTGCATGATGCAGAATAAAGCACTAAACTTTGGGTCCTCCCAAGTGTTCATTGATTACCAATTTATTCGACTATCGATATTTGAAATCTATTCATGCACCTTCTTTGCAAGTCTGTCAAGGGAAATTTTAATTTTCTTCATATTTTTGCACGATGCAGAATAAAGCACTAACCTTTGGGTCCTCCCAAGTGTTCATTGATTACCAATTTATCACAGCTTCATTTTTCCTTTCTTCTGAAGGAGCTACTTAACACAGAGTTATTATATTTGTCATACATTTATATCTGTAGTTCTTATATTTGTTCAATACATTTAACAGGGAGTTCATCCTTGCGATAAGAGGAGAAGCATCAGTGACTATCAATTCCTCTTTCCTGCAGTTGATTTTTCACTGGCAAGTACCTGGGATATTTTAATAACCCGTGGGAAATTTGTTATTTATAATCTTATCAAGAAGCTTATTATCTCTTTTTAAGCTTTTCCATGCCAGAAATTGTAACAATAGTGGATGAGTTATGTTGTTGATTAACAATTTAACACCCAAAGTTTCATGCAGATAGAAAGTGACGAGGATGTAATGTGGAAGGCCGATGTTAGAGAGACAAAGGAAGAATTGGCAGCTAGAGGATTACAGTTCCTGAATTGGTGATTATTTCGTTCATTAGATTTTTTTTTAACACTGATTTCATGAGGCTGCCTAGCTGATATCCGAAAATGTGAACACAGGAAATGTTTGCATATAGCTTTTGTATCTCAAAGTCTATTTAAATGATAAAGGATAGTCCAAAATTAGGCTATTGCTATGAAGTGTCGTCAACTATTTGTTTAGCATCATTCACTGTTACGTTACATGATGTGGTTTTCAGTGGCTTAAAAAGTTAAATTCACCTAAATCTGCATGATGATTTTTTTTTTACTTACAGAATCTTGACTCATTTGGAAGCTGAATTGATGGTTGATAGTTTATCTTACAGCAGATCTTACCTTATTGATTCAAAGGTTGACGACATTTCTAGCTAAGATATCATAGGATATTGCAGACTGTATAGGGCTAACTTAGTCAATTATTGTGCTTAATTCCATTCAATAGAGGTTGGAAATAACACTCGCACATGCGACCCAACATATTATATTAAAAATAATATCTTTTTCTGTACCTGGCTGCACTCACTTCACAATTATCAGCTCCAATGTTACTGTTTATATGCAAATATGGATTTTATGTACTAAGATTGACTACCAAGCCTCCCCCCTTTTCCAGGATATTCCATTGTTCTTGCTGGTTGATAACTGGGGTCTTTTTGT
The DNA here is from genome assembly GCA_026257165.2 of Telfairia occidentalis. Lineage (NCBI taxonomy): Eukaryota > Viridiplantae > Streptophyta > Magnoliopsida > Cucurbitales > Cucurbitaceae > Telfairia > Telfairia occidentalis. Next base: position 400,461 of record JAOANK020000074.1, read on the forward strand.
ATTATCCATTGGGGTTTTCTGTTGCGGTCTTAGCTCCTCTTGGCCTTGTTTTTTTTTTCTTCCTGCCTGTTGTATTTCTTTTCATCAACCTTAAGGAGCCTGTAATGTTGCAAATATACAATTTTGAATTAACACGTTATTATTCAGTATAGTCAATTAGATATTTCTTACAATTGATAGCATATTTTTCCCACTCTCCTGATAATAATAACAATTCCCCATGACATTATTATAGAATTACATCTCGAAAAAGGATATTACGCTCGGTATAGATCTTGACCATCTCAATTTGCCGATCTATTTTTTGGAAATATCAACATGTAGATAGAATTTTTTACTCCATGGATAGATGGAACTCAATAGAACAAAATTCTTCCACCGATATCATCCTTGTTTTCTAATTTGGTATAGGTTTTTTGCTCCTTTCTTGCAGGTTGTGGACGAGGAAGGAGAAGGAGATTGCCATCGTTACTCATAGTGGATTTTTGTTTCATACTCTAACTACGTTTGGAAATGACTGCCACCCTTTGGTGAAAAAGGAAATATGCAAACAGTTAGTGAACTCAATACACCTCTACTTTGTCTGTATTTATTTGGATATAAGTCCTATGTTTAATGTTCATCACCTCTGGCTTTTGTGTGTATTGTAGCCTTTAGCATATTGTGTATGCCCCTCCAGTCTTCTCGTCGATGAAGTCAGAAGTCGGTCTTTTATTAGTTGCCTCTGGCTTGGTTGTGCGTGAGCCAACAGTATTTCTTCCACCATGCCATGGGATGTTGAGAATCTTTCGTGAATATTAATGGGGAAATACATGTTCTTTCTTGTAATGTTTTGATGTTTATTGATGGCTATTAGTGCGTCAACTTGTCGATCTTCTTTTTCTTGTTATTGTTGTTTTTTCTTTTAAACTAAAAAGGAACTCTCTTTTGTTCTTTTTCTTTTAATTCCATATCAATGTCTTGCACTCATTCATTTTACTTCGACTTGGCTATATTTGATGGGCACTTGATTTGGCAACATTCAAATGTAATCAACTCTGTAATGACGTGTGCAATGTCTTCTTTCAGCTTTGCAAATTGTGAGCTTCGTTCCGTCGTCATAGTTGACAGAAGGTGAGTTTATGAGCTTTAGACTTGAAAGAAAAATTCCTCTTGCTGATCCTTATGTCTCTTTGCTGCTAGTATGGCCGGATCGGATTCTTCAACAACTAATTATCCTGGAAAGATACCTTCGGGGCTGGATATCCCTAGTGATGCCGTGGAGGATAGAAGCGTGAAGGAAGAAAAACAACCGGCTGATTCCAAACCAAATGAAAATGAAAAGATGTAAGTTCGATACGGCTATAGACAGAGGGATATTCAAATATTGAGTGTCAAATTATACAAACAAATATTTTTATCTAAACTCGGTGCAACAGTTATTTATTTACTTCAAATATCTGCATTCCAAGAAAATTGTGCTTTGAGGATTTCTCCAATTCTGAACGGGTGACTTCCATTCCATTGCTACAAAACTACAAAGTTTACACTATATATATGAATTCTCTTTTTCTTTTTTTACATTAGAAGTTGGCTTCTCACCCTTTAGGAAATCATATCCATTCAAGACAAAAGGAAGAATCTGTGGGTTATATGAAAGAATTGATAGACTGATAGCTCTGGCAAATGGTTTTTGGCTTCACTCTTGCAAACTAAGATACTTATAGATTCTTGATCATAGTTCAGGATTCATGCACCGTTCTTTATACATGCATACACATGTTCCATTGCTATTTGGCTGTGGATTTTGAACTTTTATGGATTCTAGAACTGCCCCTTGATGTGAAATGAGTGCAAATATTTATATATTCTTTGTAAAAGATGCATATGTTGGTTTCTGAATATTGTAAATTTACAAAGATCTTTTGGTTGCCCCATCAGAAAGGGTTCAGTGCATAAAAATGTTGAAACATTCTGGCTTTGATTTGTTGCCTGTGGTCAAGGAACTAACTAGCTGAATATTTGTGTACCATTAGGAAGTTGTAGTAGCTAGCCTGGCTTTGGAAAGAACCAAAAACAAAATACACCTTCATCCAAGTTAACAGACCACCTGAGACTCTGCATGAGAGACAGAGAGAGATGTTTCTGTAGCTTTAGGATGGATTTACATTTGAAGATAAATGCATTTCAGTTTGTGGTTTTGGCATCCACTTGATGTTTCTTCCAATAATTTATCTTTTTGTTGCCAAATCGAGCATAATTCAATTGGTTAAAACATATTTTTCCGACCAAAATGTCATGGGTTCAAATCTTTACTCCATATGTTGTTGAACTAAAAAAGAAATCAACATTTTATTTCCTCAATAGGAGTTTTTGTGTCAGAAGAGGCGAATTAGATCTTTGATTCTAAAGAAACATGTAGGAAACAATATAAGTTGCAAAAGTAGACATTTTTTTTGGAAATATACATACTGAGATTCTTTTTTCTTATGGTATAAATTCCTAATTGAATTAAGCTGTTGTGGTGATGATCTAAAGATTCCTTTGTTTTTAATATTTAAGATGGAATTGGTTAAGTTGTCATTCAATATACTGTGTTGATTTTAATCATACTGGTAGCATTGATAGTTTTGATTGTAAAATAGTT
>JAOANK020000074.1:403186-419591 GCA_026257165.2 Telfairia occidentalis
TAGGTCTTTGAAATAATGTGAAGTGCCTTTTTGTAACCAACAAAAAGGAGCCATTTTTAACTGTCACCAATTATTTTCTTTTTGGAAATATTCATTCATATAATTATAATCCTTATTATTTCGATTGTTTGGACTTTTTTCCATTTAAATCTTGTTATATAGTGCTTTAAAAAAATTTAGTTTTGAACCTTCACAAAAAGAATTTATTTCAAATTTTTATAGTGTATTTAATATAAATTTTATGTGGCACTATTTGGACTTGTTGTATTTTATAGTACATGTACAGAGTCTAATATTAAACTTTGACAACAATAGTCTTAAGACCTCGGATAAGTCCAATGCAAAAATTTAAAGGCAAAGATGAAAATATCTTTGGTCACAAATATATCCTATTGTACTAGCAATGTCAAAAGTAAATTTATTGAGTCAATAAACAAATAGAACAAATTGTTACAAGAATTCTCTTCCTCTTTTCTCGAGCATTTCCATCAAAATGACGAAATCACCCTTAATTACTTTTTTTTTTTTTTTTTTTAATTTAAAAATTTGAGAAACATCATAATATAATGGTAATTTCAATCAATAAAACAGTGATAGGAACAAATTAGACCCTTCAATAAACATTGACTTTCATATTCACTCATTTAGATGCAAAGGTCTATTTTGGTAGTTTGACAAAAGTTTAAGGAAAGAGTAAAATTAATTAAAGCCTTAGACCATAATGGTCTTTCCACTCTCCATCATTATTCCATCAATTTAATTATAATTTTTTCATTCCCAAAATATATAATTTTTATACTTCAAATTTTGAAATGTAAGTATGCCCTTAAATATTTGAAATTACATATTTACAATACACATATCTAATTTTAAATTAATTATGAAATTTGAGAGCTTATTTTGTACGAAAAAGAAGCTAGTATAGATTTGGAATGATTCCAAGCCTCTTCCATTTATATTTAACCTCAATATTATTGATTTTATTTAACATGTTTTACGTAATTTTAACCAGTTTTGATCAATCCATAAATATATAAGTTTAAAAAGTACATTTGATCGTTATATCTCATTAATTTTAATCACCATTTTTAAGACAAGGAATAAATTATATTAAAATTTAGTGACTAAATTGCTACAAATTTAAAAATAACAAAATTGTTACGGGATAGAGAGACTAATAATGTTGTTATTTTTTAATGAATGTATAAATTTTCGGGTAGGGTGGGTGCAGAGAGAGAACATGTGGTGTTTAAATAGAGGAAGTTACCAAAATGCCCTTTTACATTGGCTCACTGAAGGTGGTAACTGGTAAGGGGAAAGGAAAGGAGGGGTTCGTTCACACGTTTTCGCGGACCCCACAGCCCTGCGGGGCCCACCTCTCTCTTTCTCTCACACTGCAGAAAATCAGCCAATTGCCTTTCGGTCGACATCAGCAATCGTGGGGCCCACCAACTAAAAATTGAAAACTGAGTGAATTATACGAAACCCTAAATGCACGACAAATTCGGCCCAAATTCACCCCAAACGCATCTCCCCAGATCCCACGGTCTCCACTCCTCCACGTGCAAATGGCTACAGATCCTGGCCCTCCATGCCAGGTCATTTCGGTCAATTCACCGGCACGAGAGGGAGCGCTCGTACCGTTCGATTGCCTTTGGAAACTGCATCGACGGTCTCGATTCTGCCCGAAGCTTTTCGGGGCAGATCTCCGCGCCTTTAAGAACAGACCCTAGCCCCTCTTCTTCCTCGCTCAGAAGTCAGGATCAACCAAAATCCTCGAACCCTAGCGTTGCACGATTCCTCCTTTCATTTGTTTTTCCCCTCAATTTCTTTTTCTTTTTTTTGGAAGTGCCTTTTTCTGCGGCGGCGCGTGAGGAGTTTTTTTGTAGCGCGTAGTTAGGACGTTCCGAGAGATTCATGTTTAATCCTTCAACCACATTGGGAAATCCTCGACGGATCCCTGTCGGAATCCTACTGCAAATTTCGGATTCCGTACAGGAATGGCGTCCGCCGTCTTAGCTAACCGAAACGAATCCAATTGGCCGCAGCCAAGGGGCAACGGCCGCGGTACGGAAGGAGGATTCATGGGTAAAGTACCTTTTTCAAACCCTAACCCTAGATTTAACAAGAAACAGTTTCACGGCGAGATGAACGGTTTCCAGATGGATGATTCTCCGGCTGTGACTCAATCAGCGTCAGATGATGCCTCGTCTATTAATCATCATCGCAGATTGTCCAACGGCGTCGATTTTAGTCAATATGTGAGCTTCAACGTTTCTTCGTGTTCGAGGAAGGAGCTGATCGAGCTGAAGAGCAGGTTAATCTCCGAGCTAGAACAGATTCGGCAATTGAAAATTCGCATCAATTCGGGTGAGCTACATTCCAGACCCAAACATCAGAAAAAATCATCAAAAACCTCCGGAACCAAGCGCCCTTTGCCGACTTCGAGCAACGGTAAGGAGTTGAAGCGGTCAAATTCAGAAAATGGTAATCTGATGAAGACGTGCTCGCAGATTTTGACGAAACTGATGAAGCACAAACATGGCTGGATCTTCAATAAGCCGGTCGATGTGGTTGGGATGGGTCTTCACGATTACTACGACATCGTCAAGCGTCCAATGGATTTGGGATCTGTGAAAACCAAGTTGGGCAAAGATGCGTATGAATCACCGTTCGATTTTGCTGCCGACGTGAGGTTGACCTTCAAGAACGCGATGACCTATAATCCCAAGGGCCACGATGTGCACGCCATGGCAGAGCAATTACTGACGAGATTTGAGGAATTGTTTCGACCCTTGAGTGAGGTACTGGAAGATGAAGATCGGCGGTATCCTGGGTACCAGGAAGAGTTGCCAGCGAGTTCTTGGAATCATTCGGAGGCTGAAAGAACAACGGTGAAGAAGGATATCCCGAAGCAAATTGTGAAGAAGACAGAGCCGATCAAAGCTCCGTCAAGCTCCTCGAACCCACCTTTGATGCAGTCGCCTGTGAAAACTCCTTCGCCTTTGCGGGCGCCCCCTGTGAAGCCGGTGAAGCAACCGAAGCCAAGAGCCAAAGATCCCAATAAGAGAGAAATGACTCTAGAAGAGAAGCACAAGTTGGGAATTGGGTTGCAGAGTTTGCCACCAGAGAAAATGGAACAAGTGGTGCAAATCATAAAGAAGAGAAATGGCCATTTGAAGCAGGATGGGGATGAGATTGAGCTCGACATTGAGGCTGTAGATACGGAAACACTCTGGGAGCTCGATCGGCTGGTGACAAACTGGAAAAAAATGATGAGCAAGATCAAGCGACAGGCTCTTATTACTGCCGCATCTAACAAGGCCAATGGGGTAAAGTACCTAATACAAATCTTGTTTTCCTCATGAGCATTTCCCACGCATCCATTATTCACATTTACCTTTTCTTAACGTTTGTGCTTTGTGAATTTTGGCAGGTTTTGCCCATCCCTGAGAAAATCGAAGTGGGTTCCGAGACAAAGAAGCAACGGAAAGGGGAGGCTGGTGAAGAAGATGTGGACATTGGCGATGAGATGCCGGCGAGCAATTTTCCACCGGTGGAGATCGAGAAAGATGCTGGAGGCCATGCGAGCAGTAGTTCCAGCGGCTCCAGCAGTTCCAGCAGTGATGATTCTTCCTCTTCCAGTGGTATAACCCATCTCTAAGTCCTCGATGTTTTGAGATTTGGGATTTGTTTCCACTAGTAGAGAGGTTAACGGGGTACGATCCTTGCAGATTCGGATTCCGAAGGCAGTTCTTCAGGGAGCGATTCTGACGACAATGCACAATAAAGCGTGAGATCTAATGAGAAGGGGGTCTGAAAGGGAGATCCAAATTGGAGAGCTACAAATCCCTCTTGCGCTGCACGGAGTGGACCATTGGTTAGAGATTTGTCTGAAAGAGGTATTAATTTTGTCCATTGCTCGAGTTCTTGCCACATCTCTTTCTGCTACCATGTGAAACCTCCTAATTTGATTTTAAAACTTTTACAGGGCTGTTAAATCTCCAAATTGTGTTATAGTGAGCTTTGTGATGGGTTAGAAGTTGGCTGGCAGTTTCTGCCGCGCTATAGCTCTTGAAGGCAATAACATAACAAACACTTGGGAACCTGAAACAATGGAGGGTTGGGGAAAAGGAAAGTTGGTTGGTAGGTAAGGGAGAAGAGTTAGACGATGAGCAGTGTAGGAATGTAGAAGAAGATCAGGTTTAGAATTTGAGTTCTTATACTCCTTTGTACACATCATTACATTTATACATATGTTTCAATGTCAATCAATGTGCAATTTTTGTGGGTGTGAAACTTCGATTCCAATATGACATCGTTCTTTATTCCTAGATAATCGAGCTTCTATACTTTTCCCACCTATCTTCCCCTTGTTCATTCCATTACATTTAATTGTTTTGAAGGTTCTTCTTTGACTGTTAAAATGGGGAGGGGGCTGGAAATTTCATTAAGCTTTAACATTGCCAGGTAATAAAAGCATGGAAAAGGAATCTCAAAGGCAGGGCCCCATGTGCTTTATTTTAGGCTGTAATAAGAAATTCCTTGGAAAGAATATGGCCAAAAACTTACCACCAAACTAAGTTGGCTTGGTTGGGTGCCCCACCTCATAACACTTCATTAATGGTTGTTAGCATTTTGTTCTGTGGATACAACAACGCCGCCCCTTCTTGATCTCTTTATGCCCCAACCCAATGGAGGAATCAGCATCTTCCATGCACACGACCTGCACGTGCAAGAGAGTCTTATCAAATGTACACTTTCCTCGACGGCATGGATTATGCAGACCTAAAAAGTTGAGAAAAAAAGAAGACAAAAAAACCCATTTCAGCTTTTTAGAGCCTTTGGTTACTTTCACAGACTGGAAATCCCATGATATCAATTGATGAGAGAGTAAAGAACCAACCTCACGGGTTAGACTTAGGCGTACACGAAGCAATCTGGACTTTGATTCCTGCTGTTTCTGTTACCCCTCGCTCCACAGTAATTTACATAGAAATAAACAGACATACCAAAAAAAATCCCTTGTGCCATTTATGACATGGCCAGAAACAGACACCAAAGGGTGAAAGAGAACGTGTATTGAGTGAGTTTTATTCACCAATTTAACCAAAACCAAAAACATGGTCGAGAGAATCCCTTTCTCAAAGGTGAGTTTTTTGTTATCAGCGAAAACAGCCAGGCAGTGACCCAAATCACTGACAATTTCTTAAACAATGAATTCAACAAAGCAAAACAACAGCAGTACTGCTACTATATCAGGAACATTCTAACATATTCCAACCTCCAACGTTTAGATACAAAATCCGCTAAATTTCTTAGTCCTACCACAGAATAAGATGAGAGCACCTTTGGTTGTAAAAATAAGGAAAAATCTGTGCGCCCGCGCACTTCAGCTCATTTCTTCACCTCTTCATACTCGGCTTCGGAAGCTTGTTCTCCACCCTGGGATCCTCCAGGAGCAGCACCACCACCCGAACCACCAGCCATATGCTGCCCAATCTTGGAAACAGCTTTGTTGGCAACATCGAGTTTCGACTTGATCTCTTCGATGTCATCTCCTAACATTGCCTTCCTCAAGTCTGCCACTGCATCCTCTATTTCTTTGGCAACCTCGCTAGGTATTTTCTCCCTATATTCACCCAAGCTCTTCTCTATGCTGTAGATGGTAGTGTCTGCACTGTTTCTGATATCAATCAGAGCTTTCCTCTCTTGATCCTTCTGGGCGTGCAACTCTGCTTCCTTGACCATCTTCTCAATTTCATCATCTGAGAGTCCTCCAGAGGATCGAATGGTGATTTGTTGCTCTTTACCAGTCGACTTGTCCTTGGCAGAGACGGTAACAATACCATTGGCATCAATGTCAAATGTCACCTCAATTTGAGGCAGTCCTCTTGGGGCAGGGGGAATTCCAACTAACTCAAACTCTCCTAGAAGCTTGTTGTCAGAAGCCATTTCCCTCTCTCCTTGCAATACCTTGATACCAACCTGGGTCTGATTGTCAGCTGCGGTTGAGAACACCTGCAATGATGGACGTTCAAATAATTAAAAAAGCATCCACAATGGACAGATTGCTGGCAAAGCAACATACTCTTATTGACTTTATACTAAATAGCAATAAATACTCAATTCATTATCCTAGCATAACAATAAATACTTATTATATCATCAGCATTAACCCCCTACCAATAACAGTGGACGCTCCAAGCAAAATTACTCATTAGTCATTCCTCCATTGAAATCATGCTCTCACACTTTCCAAACATATTAGTATCAAGAACAACAATAACTTGAAAGAAGGTTATCCAGAGCACTTGACTTTGTTTCTATGTCATTTTCATGAACGAACATACATAAGCCAATTACTATAAGCTTCAAAGAATTACCTGGCTCTTCTTAGTTGGAATGGTAGTGTTCCTACTGATCAACCTTGTAAAGATGCCACCAAGTGTCTCAATACCCAGTGAAAGTGGGGTAACATCGAGGAGAAGCAATTCTTTGACATCACCACGGAGAATGCCACCCTGAATAGCAGCTCCCATGGCGACTGCTTCATCAGGATTCACTCCTTTACTAGGGCTCTTTCCAAATATTTCTGTGACAACATCTTGCACCTTGGGTACACGAGTCATTCCACCAACTAAAAGCACTTCATCCACGTCTTTGATAGAAACATTGGCATCCTTCAAGCAATTTTTACATGGGGCCTTGGTCCTCTCAATTAGGTTACTAACTAGGCTTTCAAACTTTGACCTGGTCAAAGTGATGTTCAGATGCTTAGCACCAGATGCATCGGCAGTGATAAATGGCAGGTTAATTTCAGTCTGTGACGTAGATGATAGTTCAATCTTTGCCTTTTCAGCAGCCTCTCTAAGCCTCTGCAACGCGAGCCTGTCCTTAGTAAGGTCAATTCCCTCAGTTCGTTTGAACTCACTCACTAGGAAGTCCAATAAAGCATTGTCAAAATCCTCTCCTCCCAAAAATGTGTCACCATTTGTTGCTTTCACCTAAAAAGACAACATAAGTTAGTAAAGCTCAAACATTATGAGAGAACAAAAAATTAAGAAAGTAGAACTCATTATGGAAAGGATAAAATAGAGAAAATTTGCACCTCAAAGACACCATTGGATATCTCCAAGATGGAAACATCGAATGTGCCACCACCAAGATCAAAGACAGCAATAAGACCCTCCTTGTTGTTCATTCCATAAGAAAGTGCAGCAGCAGTGGGTTCATTGATAATTCTAAGAACCTCTAAACCAGCAATCCTACCAGCATCCTTCGTTGCTTGCCTTTGTGCATCATTGAAATAAGCTGGAACAGTAATCACAGCCTTTGACACGCTCTTTCCAAGGTAGGCCTCGGCAGTTTCCTTCATCTTTGTCAGAACAAAAGCACCAATCTGACTTGGTGAGTACTGTTGTCCATTTGCTTCAACCCAAGCATCTCCATTTGGGGCTCTGACTATTTTGTAAGGTACCATTTTCATTTCCTTCTGTGTCTGAGGGTCATCAAAGCGTCTACCAATTAGACGTTTGGTTCCAAACACAGTATTTGTTGGATTTGTCACTGCCTGTCTCTTAGCTGGTGTTCCGACAAGTAATTCACCTTTCTGATTGAAAGCAACCACCGATGGAGTGGTCCTAGCACCTTCAGAGTTTTCAATAACTTTGGGATTCTACAAACATATTACCAGAATTAGGGATGCAGAAAAAGGACACGCTCAACTCGTCAATCAACCACGTGTGCACATTGTAGGCTAGACTTACCTTCCCTTCCATGACAGACACACAAGAATTGGTGGTTCCCAAGTCAATACCAATCACATCATTCCCAGCAGGCTTTGAACTGCAAAAAGAGCAGATAAGGCTAATATCAGGCAATGATGGAAACCAACAGATGACATACTCATATACCAATTTGTATGTCAACAGAACCTGAATGGCCTGGACAAACTTGCCCATGATTGGCTAAGGTGAGACTTGACCCATGATGGTTTGGCATTGCTTGTCAACTGCAACATCATAAACATAAGTGCGTAAGTCTGAGAATTATGCTTGTGGATATTTAATGCTAGGAGGGAAAAAATCCCATGCAGTAGGGGTGATCAACAAAGTTTGAAATTACCGGCTAAAGTTGAAGGTAAAAAGGACTTGTTAATTATATTAAAAAAAAACCAGAGACGTGTTGATGGAATGTAACTAATGAAATCGCAGAATAATCATTCCTTGGATTATCTAAACAGCTTCCTATCTTAACTCGAAGGAAAGAGAGAGAAAAAAACACAATTCAAATCATCAAAAGATGATGGTATTCCGACAACGAATTCAGAACACCTTTACGCTACTGAACTACATTAAGATCACAATCGAACCAAACAACCTTCTACCATTTCGTGCAGAACTCCTTAAGCCCACTGGCCACCCAAGTCTCTCCACGTATAACCAACAACCAAACCATTTCCATCCCCCATACAAAAGCAAAAAAACACTACGAAATCGTTATACACAGATCCGACAAGGCGAGAAGTACAGAATCCCCAACCCACGGTTCTGATCAGCTCTTAATCCAGACCTCGAAATCCATAATCAAAACTGAAATTCATCGACTCCGATTTCTACGATAACGAACAATAGAAAATCGAACACAGAGATAAACAAGCACAAGCGGCTCCCAGAAATCCAAGAGCAACAAAACTCGCAAACCCAAAAAGTTCCAACAGAGGATCAACAGCAGAAAACAAAAAACAATTGAATTAAGTAGGAGCAGACATACGGATCGGTAAGCTGAAAGGGAGGAGGATGCTACATCGCGACGTCGAAGAGAGCGGAGCAGCACAGCCGTGGCCATGGCAGAAATGATAGAGCGAGAAAAAAGTGGAGAGAGAGAGAGCGGGGAGGGAGAAAGTGGTTGGGCCTGCGAGGGGTTTAGGGTTTTTGGGAGAAGGAAGAAAAGAAAGGAGAGGGTTTTATGTGAGGCGGTGATGGGAGTTGGAGGATGGTTCTAGCAATGTTAGTCGTCGTGGAAGATTCTAGATCTCTACCGCCTTCCTCCAAACCTAAACCTAAAAAAAAAAACCCAACCATTTTTCTTAAGTAAAGATGAATTTTAGGGGAAAAAAACTAACACAATTTTAAAAGTTGCATCGTCATTTTTTTTTTTTTGGTTAATTCAACAATCAAGATTAGAACATTGAATGTAGTAAATACCTTATCAATTAAACTATATTTGAATCGACAAAATTGTAATGATACAAGTAACTAACATATTTATTCTTTATCAAATATTAGTCTAAATTATATCATTTTTTTAAGTTTAATTAAAGGTAGATTTGAATTTTGGACTATTAAAAAAAAAAGTAAATAACATCTCAACTTTTTTTTTTTGGGAAGTTTCAACGTGTGAGGTAAGGAATTTGAACCCTTGACCTTTTGGTCATGAGACATGCCTTTAACTAGTATGCTCGGTTAGGCAAATAATGTCTTAGTTAATAAGACTATATTTAGGTAGACAGTATGAATTATATATTGGTCTTAAATATTTTTGTATTAAACATGTATACCTTATTCATTTTGAGTTAGACAAAATATATACTATTGTTTTTAACGTTGGCATCATAATTTACATATCGACAACAAGTGGTTTTAATATAGAGAACTTATAAAAATGTTACTAGGCCAACGAATTTTCATTTTATTACACAATTTTGTATTTAAATTTTCATATCATCGTTATTTGAACGTTTTAAACAACATATACATGTTGGAGTTGCTTAACTGTAAAACTTGAAACATGGAAGAAAATATTAGTCGAGACACATATAAACTAACTCAAACCCCATATGATATTAAAAAAACAAAATTATTAAAAAAAAGTTACTAAGAGAGACAATAAATCATTGATGGAAAGGTGATGAGGAACTGGTTAAAGCATTGATGCTGCCAAAAAACAACAATGCACATTCTTTCCATACAAATCCCTCTGTGGGGTTGAAAAGAAGAAAAGAAGAAAAGAATAGAAGAAACTGTACATGTCAAGAGCTTACAAATGTGAAAAACCTGTTAGGACAAAGCTAGCTAACCTCACTGACCTCAGAAACAAACTGCAACCAAGTTCTTTCAAGTAAGTCTCCCAGGATATGGGGGGATGATACAGGTGGTAATGTATGATTTTCGTCCAATAGTTAACGACTAATCGGGATTTGAGAGGCAATGGCAGTTCAATGGTTTAACTTACAAATCAGCCGAGATCGAGATCGAGACCGAGATGCAGGCATGTTCGTCTTACGGTTGAATCGGAATGAGCAGCAGATGAAAAACGATACAAATCATCAAAGTCGTAGATAACCTCCTCCCCTGTCTTCAACCCCATTTCTCACAGTTCTCTTCAGAAAAGACTTTCTGTTGAGAGACCAGCTCTTTCTCATCTTCCTCCGCCGATGCCACGCCGCTAAGTAGGTATAAAGAGCCGGGAAACTGAAGCAGAGCAGCACGACTAGTAGCATTACAACGCAAAGAAACATGACGTTACGAAACCCCTCTTTCAACTCTGGATTTCTCTGCTCGGTCCATGGCACTCCACCAACATTCATGCCAAATACTGCTAAGACGGTTCCAAAACAACTTGGATGAGTTTCTTTAAATGGATCATGACAAAAACCGAAATTAAGAACTGGGTTCTTCATACGAGTTTGTTACCTCCAGTAATGACGGATAAAGGTAAGAATATGATTGAAAGAAACGATAGATAATAAAGTTTCTTGTTGATCTGCTCGGCTTGCCAGCTATCGAGACCAGCCTGAATAGCAGTGACACGGTTTGCTATGAATCCCACATTCTCTTTCAACCGTCTTAAACGTCCAATTAATTCCTCGAGCGAGCTGATGTCTTCACCGGCAAACCAATGTTTAGAAGAACATTTTTCTTTCACTCGTGGAAAGACTTGTTCCCCATGTGCAATCACCTGTGCTCAATGAAAATACAGACAAAAGCAAGAAAGCTGAGTACGTAAGAGTAGATTATAAGCACGAAAACCGATTGCACAAGATACGAAGGGTATGTATCGTCATCGATCTAAAAACAAAAATTTGAATCCGCTGTATTTTCAGTAATGTATTTGGCAGCTGTAGTAATTATAAGCACGAAAATCGATTGCATAACATACTAATATGTCCAAACATCATCTTCCATGCACGATAGTTTGTATTCTGCATTTCCTAGCTTATGCTTCAAGCAGATAGTTCAATCCATTTTCAATTTAAAGAAAATTTCATTCGTTATGATAGGGCAACAGAGACTACGTTTTCAGGTCATTGATTCCTTGATGGGCTATCAGCAAGAGGTCAAGGTCAAAGTCAGGTTACGGCTGGTAGATACATTAGGCACATGTACTAATAGCTTACACATTTAAGGAGAATCTTTGATCTTACATCCACAGACCATTGTGGAACAAGTACCAAAGAGTTCGATCCTCACTCTTATGAATCAAGAGCCTCTAATGAGATTCAACGTCCTCCGTCTAATTAGTTCTTTCAAAACTCTCATGCACCTTGTCATATAATTTAGAGTGGGTTAAATTATAAGTTTAGTTCTTAAACCTTCAGGGCGGACTATGTCTAATTAATCTTTGTGCTTTAAAAGCTTCTGATAGGTTTCTTAATTTTCAAGGCCGTGAATTATATGGTCTCTATACTTTAAAAGTATCTACTAGATTCCTGATCTTTCAATTTTGTGTTTAATAAGTTTTCGTGATTAATTTCTATCAAAAGAGTATATGGCGAGCTACTTTCAAGGTCTTGCCCTGGTCCGAAAACCGGAGAGAAAGTAATAAGAAAATGAATTGAGAAACTACCTGCAGGAGCCGCTGCAAATTAAGGTGCATTTTGGGGAACCTTCGGTCATCGAGCATTTGTTTTTTCAGAGCAAATCCACCTAAAAACAGCACAAGAGTAGACTTCTGTTATTACATATGGAAAATCCAACAAGACGACACATGCTCTGTCTGTGAAAGCTTATCAAATTAAAAAAAAAACATGATAACTGAAGGATTAAGCTCCATTTTCCATCTTCAAAGGAAATATTTGCGTTTCTTAACTATGAAAATGTGTCAAATTTACATACAATTTAAAACTAATGAATGAGTGTTTTGAAGAGAAAATAAATTCTCAAAGAGAGTAAGATCCAAGACATCAGTGGTTTCAGCAGGTCAAATTTTTAAATTTTGGGTTTAATCCAAAATGAAGCTACACAAGTGACAATTCAACACAATAGCAACCAACCATTAAATATCAAAAGTAAAATCAAGTGCCATATTGAACCCAGCTTTAGCTGAAACAGGAGGCGATCTCATAGTATTCGTTTTCGGGAGAAAGTAAATATAAAGACATTTCCTCTCGCCATTGATTCTATATCAATAAGAGCAACTATTTTATGCTTAAGACCCATACCTTTATCCATTTCAAGCTCCACGGAATCCAACTCAATCTCAAGCTTAGTCACAACATCTTGAAGGTGATCCATATGTGTATCAATTATATGAACAACCAGATTTGAAAGGGACGTTGGCACGGGATTATCGGCCTCCTCCGAATGATTCATTGTCAACAAGAATTCAAGAACATGCTCCCTAATCACAATGCTCCCACTTGCTCTCTGCTCACCTCTGAAATGGGAGGGGCTCTCCACACTAGGAACCTCCGAGAGAAGAGACTGACCAACCGGTGAGAATCCTAATCTGGGAACACGGCCCAAAGACACGGTGATGACAGAATTCTCAGTAATTCTAGCAGCAATTCTGAATGTAAAATCACTAGATGGAGATCCAGGGGAATTGACTCTGAACACAAGAGCCCCATCAACATGTCCACAAAAGGGTCCATTGCTTACAAGGGAGAGAATATCCTGAAGTTTCAAAGGCGGGCAAAGAACGTCGATGAGATACTGAGCAGATTGTGACAGCTTTTGATTTCCTTTTGGAAGCTCTACATGATACCAACAAAACTCCTGTCCTCTACCCTCAGTAAGATCCCAATCCTTATTATAGTAGTTGCCATATCCATCAAATATGTAAGCTCTCTTCCTCACCATGCCCGGAAAATGCGTACGGGACAGAGCGGCCTCCCGCAGAAGGCGTGCTGAAGGTTCCCTCTCCATTTCATCCAATTCTCCATTAGCAACAGGCTCCGCATTAGCAAGCTCCATGTATTTGTTCTGAAATTTCAAATACCACAAATCAACAAATCCATCACCACACCAAATTCAAGCAAACCGTTCTATTTCCCCTTTGCAGCTTAATTGCTTAAAATAAAACAGTAATACTTAGATCTACACATAAAGGCCAAGAGCAATATAAATTAATGAAAAAGTAGCAAAAACCACTTGCCCCTGTCTTGAAGAAAGCAAGATTCCACAACCCATAAGAACAATTGTTAAAAGTAACAAAAACGAATCCACGGAATTGTGAGTAAAGAAGAATCGCAGATTGAAATTGCAAAAGCAACCAGAAGAATACAAGAAACAAAATATGCAATTGAATCAGAAATCAACCAGAATTACCTCCTGGAAAAAACTCGTAAACCCTATCCCCAAAACGTCAACAAGAAAACCACATCAGAAAAAACCAGCGAAAGGGCGAATTACCAAAATTTGAAAACTACCTTCACGGCCTTCTCAAAGGCCATTCAACCACCACGTAGGTTACGAAACATGAAACCGCATCGAAAATTCAACACCCACGTGGAATTTTTCCCAATATGAAATGCCCTGTGATTGGAAGAAGGGATTTAAACAAGACCCGTTCTATTATCGGTTGTTGTCTTTCGAGGAAGCTTCCTTCCCATCGCCAAGTTGGGAAGTTGAAACTATTTGAAGCCGAATTGCAGCGCTGTATAAAAATAATTCGAACACTTCCAATCACGAACCGAATTTAATAATTTGTTGGTAAGAAGTTGAGATTCAAATCTATTGCACTTCGATTTAGATCCACTTAAAATCTTTTCTTCCTTGGGACTTACAATTGAAGGTCTCGGCGGCCAGTAATTGCCCATTGGTACCAGAAAAGAGTCAAAAATAGTTCACAAGGGGCGGTCAGAGCCAAACGCCAAGACGGATAACTATGTAATGACCTATCTATAATCTATCCAAAGGAAGTAACTTTTGATGTTGTAATTTGTAAATATTCATTTCAGTTTTTTTATTTAAATTTTAGTATAAAGTCTTAGTTTATGAATATGTTATTAGATAGAGAATGAAAAATTCAAGTCACAGAATTTAGACTACCATTTCTTGTCTCCCGTGGTGTTGTTTTTTCTTTTTCTTTTTCAGAAAATCTATTAAATATTCCAATATTTTAAAATTATTAAGAATATAAAGTACTTTAACGTGATTATTTAGAAGACGCCTTCATGAAAATCATTTGAAGATGCAACCCTGTCAAATAATGAGACTGTTTTTATATTTTTACGGAAGGTATATATCTTAATCTATTAAACTATATATAAATGTGCTAGACGTTTTAATTTATCAACTATACTAAAATTAACAAATTTCTATGGATATCATATTCTTATAAAATATGTTTTTTCTTTTAAGAATGGCCTATAATAAATGTAGTATTAGAAATAAATTGATTCCCAATTCACAATGACTCTCTTTTATTTTTGTGGTAAGTAAGTATAGTTCATAAAATCATTGAAATTTTTGAAATTTTATCTAAATGGTATGCCACATCACATTTTATTGGTAGTATATATTAAATAAACATAATAAACAATATTTCAGGATTATAATTAAAATGTTATAAAAGTGGAAGACTAAAGGTGTGTTTAGGGTAACTTAAAAAAAAATGTTTATTGAATACAATTATTGTTTCTTTGAGCACTTTTAAAAAAATTAACAATTTAAATTTTTAAGTATGTTTAGCATACTCCTCAATTAATTTTAGATAATCAAAAGTGTTTTTTTTTAATATTAGCAAATAAAACACAGGTTACAAAAATTGAAATAATTTAAAAACTATTTTTGAAAAAACAAAATGAATATGGATTATTCAAAAATAATTTAAAATTGTTTAATTGAAATTCTTCCAAATAATTTAAAATAATAACATATTTGCAATTAATAGTATCATCATTTTTGTTCAGTTCAACAACATGTGAGGGTGAGGAGATTCCAACCCATGACCTTTTTGTCAGGGAATATGTGTTTTTAACTAGTTGAGCTATACTCTGTTTGACAATAATATTGTCATATTTGAATGTAATGTAATCAAGTAAATTTATTATATAAATTAATTTTAAAAAATAAAAAATATAAATACTATATTTATAAATATTTTTTACGAAAAATGTTTAAATTAGGAGTCATTCAACAGACCCTAAATAAATATGATATTTTAAGTGTAAATACTGTATTTACGTCGGTCTAACCTGTTGATAACTCTTTTATGGGACATAGGTTGGAAATTGAAACTCCCACATTGTTTAAACAGTGATATTTCAAAAAATAAATATTAAATTGATAATTTTATTTATCATCATTAGTTGGCCCATTTAAGGGCCCAATAGGTCATGGTAAAGGCCCATCGTACCCGACTTCTATTGTTTTGGGTTGGGTTCTGAGACAATCTCCCGTCGGTCAGGCAGAGAAGATATAGTAATTGAAAAAGTATATATTATTGACCCTTACTTTACACTATGACCCAATTTACTTCTTTTTAATCGGAATCAAGGAATGTGAATAAAAATTTTCATTATATTTGATAGTGTTTATAAGAAACGAGAATCAAGCGTAGGACTCACCTCAAATTTGTGAATCACTCCCAAAAAAGGGGCAATTCCATTTCCTCCAAACATGTGATCAATCTCATTCTCTATTTCGTGGGGCCCACACCATACTCATTAATTGTTTTACACATTTTACCTCATTCTCTCTCCTTAATAATTTTCATAGCTTTTTAATGGTTTATAAATACAAAAAGTTATTTTTGCAATCATCATTTATCTAATTCTGATTCCAGACGAAAGTAAACAACATGAATGAGTTTCTAATTCCGATTCTAGACAATTTTTAGTAAACAGAATCAAATGAACAAAATTCTCATTCCAATTGATTTCATTATGATTGATTTTCATTCTAATTCCTCTCAATTCCGATTGAAGAGAAGTAAACGGGACCTATATTTCAAAATAATCCTATACACACATATATTTTTTTTTAATTCAACAATATATGGATTAACGGCAAAATTTTAATATTTTGATTGATGATATATGCCTTAATCAATTTATATACGTTAAAATTTGCCTCATACATACTATTTACAATTGAATATATATAGGCGTGAACTTATTCCCTCAAGAAAACGCAAAAGATTATCAGAATGCTTTTTCATGCTGTTCTCAACAGTA
>JAOANK020000074.1:458718-492663 GCA_026257165.2 Telfairia occidentalis
TATAAAGTTTGAGAAAAATAGAAGAATAGAGAAAATGTGTGTTCAAAGCATGATTATTTTTATGAACTGAGTATAGTTCAATTGGTCCATGCATATCTTATCGACTAAAAAACTGTGTATCCCTCCTTAACATATTGTTGAACTACAAAAAAAAAAAAGTAAGATTGTTTTTGTCTATTCCATCTTTAACTCTTCATTTATTACTATAGTTGATAGTTTGATAATTCAATTATGCAATTGAGAGAGAGAAAAAAAAAACGTGATCGGTTTTCCCTCGTGGGTCATTATCCAGCTGTTTTACTTTTATGTCTGTACAATGCAATACATACAAGTAAGAAGAAACTTCAATCTCATTCAAGAAAGAAAAAGTCTTCAATTTTACGCCTCCAATGCTTTTAACAGAAATCTCTCTGCAATAAATTGCTAAGAGTAAGAGCCCATTTTCGTTCTCAAAGTGAAGATCGGAGCGTCGAAATAACGGACAATGCGGCCTCTGATCGTTCTATTTGGGGATTCTTTGACTGCCCAATCCTTCGGTTCTGGCGGATGGGGGGCTGCTCTTGCTGACAATTACTCTCGGAAGGTGGGTTTTCTTTCTTCATTTCATTTCTAATTTCATTCAAATCATTTTAGGTTTTTGTGTTGGCAATCGACAGGCCGATGTCCTAGTTCGTGGCTATGGCGGATATAATACTCGGTGGGCATTATTTTTACTTCATCACATTTTCCCACTGGTATGTCCTATAATGTTGTTTCTGTTTCTTGTCTACCTTGATTTCGATGACTTCGTTGTTACTCGAATTTGAATCTCGATTCTCCAAGTCCACTGTGGGGGTCGTCTACTTGCATTTGATTCAGTGTTTGTTTCGTTATGTTCAGTAAGTGGGATTTTGGTCATTACTGTCAATATGGCACTTTTTGGATTTTTTTGTAATGCAACCTATCATCGAAGTTATGTTGGGGGATATGTCGTTCTTACAATGCTCATGTTGGTGACTTTGGACTGTTGCTGTACATTTTAGTTAATGATGTACTAACATGTTTGGGAATCTAAATACGTTCATGGTGGGATATTAATCAAAATTCTTGTGTTAAATGATCAATTGTAGTTTCAGTGATACAGGAACTGGCTTTGTTTGAATATTGCACTATTTGTCTCTTAGATACATTGGTTGCAGGGTTTAGCCGCCCAAAATTGACCTGGCTTCGCCAAAAAAAAAATCATCTCTTCGATCCTGGCTTTTAAAGTGACCCTCTAACAATAGGGTTCCAAAGTTTTGATGTGTTTCTGCATTCCTTTGAGACCCTGAAAAAAAAAACTTTTCTCCAAAAGGATTTTATGGTCCAAATTTTGCAAATATTCAGTAGATATACTTTGTACTAGCTTGCTTAAGTCATGGGAGTAGAAACATCTCCGCAGGCTTCTGAAAATGATGTGTCCTCTATATTCTGCATTCTCAATAAGTTGCATCACTTGTACTGCAGGGAATCCCAAAACCCCCCATTGTCGTGACGATTTTCTTTGGAGCCAATGATGCAGCTATTTTGGGGAGAACAAGCGAAAGACAGCACGTACCTCTTGAAGAGTATAAGAATAATCTTAAAAAAATGATAAATCATTTGAAGGTACTGACTCCTTCCTTCATTGCTCGAAATTTTGTCCAGCACAAAGCTTTAGCATTCATTTTGTAGATTATAAGTTCACGATTAAGAAGGCAGTTACGTTAGGAAGAGAGATGTTAGAAAAATGATTTGTGAATTAATTCAAAGCAGGATTACAACTTATAAGTATTGGACGTGCTTCAATGGACTTCCGCAGTTTCCTTTAATTTGTTGTATTGGAACTAATTAAGTACTTTATGATAATTGCTAATGAAATTGTTGAAGATTGGTGGGTTGGAGAGAGCCACCCTCAAGACACTGATAATACATATTTTGTACTAACAAGAATGAGATCAATTATACTCTTAAGATCATACATACTTAAACATTTCTTTTAGTCTTAGCCTGAACTGAAGACTGAACTACATTTACGTCGTCGTCGGTTAGGTTTAATATGGAAGGAGATACTGAGAAGAAAGTCTTCATTGTACTGAAAATTTCTGGTTACTCAGCCATTTGGGTACGCCCCTTGGAGCTAATCTTAGGAGTTTGAACATTTGGACTTCAATTATTGAGAAGGTGAGACCTAGCTTTCTAAGTGGCACGCATGTCCCTTCTAAATAAGGCAGATTAAGTCTAGTCACTAGTGCATTGGGTAAACACCATTATTGGCCCTGTTGTCAATGATAATCGATAAACTCATATTTTTTTTAAGATAATGAATTCATATCATGGTGACCTCCTATTGAAGATATTAAATATCCTACAAATTTTCTAATACCAAATATCATAGGACTAGATAGTCGACATATAAAAAGGATTAATTGACATGTGCATGCAGACCCAAAACTCTTACAAGTATTGGAAAGAAAAAATCTAGTGCAAACTGCAAGTGATCTGAGAAACATTCTGGTATCTTAAGCTTAATAAGTCGACATATAAGTGGGATTAGTTGTAGCACTCTTTTGATTAAACCCAATAGGGCTAATTTCGTAAGCTCCTTCCCCAATTTACATCTCATTGGATTGTAGCATTTTGGTTGCAGGAGTGCTCCACAACGACGCTGGTGATACTTATTACTCCTCCTCCTGTTGATGAGGACGGGCGTAATGAATATGCGCGGTATGGCTTTCTGTTTACTAACAAACTTTTTTTTTTTGGTCTAAGGCGAGCTTTTACAAGTGTTATGTTGCCAACAACCATCTATATTTTTCATCTTTCCACTTTCCCTCAATTAGTTTCATGATCAGTGATATTACCATCAGTTATGTCAAAGGCATTCAAAATATAATTTTTTCGGTTCATCTTATTCTTTCTCATTTCTCGAAGCACCTCGTACGTATAGGGGGTGCTTGGGTTATAAATTTGGTATCTTAACCCTGTAAGCCGGGGGTTTAAGTAGAGGATTTAGGAAACCTAGATTTAGAAAATTTGTATTTATATAATTCATGTCCTAAATGTCCCCATAGTGTAAATGTACGTAACAGTGAGTTCGAATATGCTCCATGCCCCTATTACGCCCTTGTTGCAGATCATCACCAGCACCATTGATGCTGGTGGGAATGGTAAAGGTGGTCCAAGATCACTACCCCTTGCATGGTAAAAATATAATTAGCCTTTTAAAGTGTGGTTTATTCAAGAAACTCCCTTGCCTCCATCATCTCTAGGATATTTTTGTTGTTTAAAGTTTCATCGATGTGCAGAAGAGAGTAGAGAAACTGTCATCCTACTCAGACAAAGACAACTTTTACGTGTTCAAAAAACAATTACGGTGAAGCATGTCTTTACTGAATTTCAAGGATAAACTTGTGTCTTAATGAGCAGATCTCTATATGGTGATAAGGCAAGGGAATTGCCAGAGAGAACAAATGAAGTTACTGGACTTTATGCGAAACAATGCCTGGAACTAGCCAAGGAAATGGATCTTCACGCCATTGATTTATGGTCCAAGTTGCAGGAAACGGAGGGTTGGCAGAAAAAATTTCTCAGGTCTGTGATTCAAGCTCAGTCTTACTCTTTTTTTTTTTTTTTTTTTTTTGAAATACTAGGTCTGGCTCTGATATCTTTAATGTTATATGTTATATGTCCTCGTTTTATATTAACAGTCTACATCTTATGAATCAAATTTGATGACTATGTATGAGGGAGAGGGAAAGGGAATGTTTAAGAATATAACAAATGATTCAATTTATCTTAACTCAACTTATGGTTTCTAAGTTCTTAGTTTCTGCAAGGTTATTTCTTTTTTATTTGATATTAATAGCTTTGTGTTGAACCTTGTGAAATGAATTAATGTTTGAGATGATGGAGAAGAAAATATATTAAATGACTAAATATGCATACTCTGACCCAATAGCTTAAACTTTTAAATCTATTGTGATTTAACACGATATCAGAGTAAGAAGTAGAACTTGTACTATGGATGTCATATCTTCCTCTATTTTATAACAAATAGTGTTAAGTTAGGCTTTGTCGATCGAAATTAGTATCTTAGTTCATGTTTGGGATATTGAGATAGTTATTCAAATACAGGGATGGATTGCATTTGACACCAGAAGGGAATGCAGTTGTACACCAAGAACTAGAGAAAGTACTGAATGAAACATCAGTTTCTGCTGCAAAAATGCCTCTTGATTTCCCACACCACTCAAAGATTGATGGAAAAAACCCTGAAATGGCCTTCCAATATCTTTCTTTGTGATCTTCTCATCATCTTATATGAAGATGTTCACTGTTCTCCCTCCCCTTATGTATCTTCTTTGAAAGAGATTTGGATTTTCATGGTGCATTTTTTTTTTCTTTTTTGAGTACATAGATAATAGTTAAACAAAGGAATTAATAACGGTGTGGAAGGTCAGCATGAATTTCTCGCGCCACCCTGTCAATGCTTGAAAAATGATTCTGTTGTGCATGGGTCGCCAAGGTATTGGCGGCCTCATTTTGGTTTCGTCTGATGAGATTTAGTTCCAACAACTCTCTGTTTCTGATCTTCGCTTTAATATCTTTCGCTAGTAGCTAGGTTCCATTGTCAAAATTTTCTCGATCATGAATAAGGTTCCATAAAACTTTCAAGTCAATTTCTGCCTAAATGAGTCGGATACCCGCCTCAAAAAGTGGTCATGAATAAGATTTGGATTTTCATGGTGCATTCGAATAGTTGATGTTGTTCGATTTGAATTGGTGGGGATATTAAATATATGAGGGGTAAATGTTTGTTTTTGAATATGCATGATGATTAATAAAGAAAATAATTATTAGTTAATTATTGGATGTTTGTTATTTATTTATTTATTAAAATTAATGAAATTTTTTGAAATTGAAAAAGAATTATTAAATGAAAAGGCAATACTAATAATTAATTATTGAAAAAAAGAGGAGTCCATGATGGAAAATAAGCCCTATGGTCAAATCAGGTATAAAGAGAAATTAATTTTGAATTCAAATAATTTAAGCCAAGGGATAAAAATAAAGAAATTTAAACGAAGGGACCCTAATAATTAATACAAACTTAATACAGCTTCAATTTTTCCCCGTAATATATGAAGAATTAAGAACTTTTTATTGACAGTAATGATCCATAATGAGCATAGATTTCTTTCTTTCCGTATCCAGAAAAAAAAAATAACATTGATTTCTTTCCATTACCGGAATTATAAAGCATTAACGCCTCTATAAATCAGTAATTAATATGCAAATCCAACATTTTTTTTAGTATAAATGCTCGAATTAGCTTTGTAATCTCAAAATTTGATGTGTGTTAGTTAGAAAAAGAATTCAAGGCAACTTTTTTTCCTAAATATTTTGAACGTGCAACTTATAAAAAAAAAAAAAAAACCTACAAAGTACTCGTAATCAAAGCTAAATGCTCAAATAAAATTATATATATTAAAAAAAATGATAATTAACTACAAAATCATTATAGTGAAAAATAACCGCACCCGCAAGAGCATAGATTGCAAAACTCAATAATTAAAACCAATAAACACTTTCTTAATAGGTCAAGTATTTGAATCTCTATCCACATATTTATAAGTTTATGGATAATAATTTTGTCTTATGGATTGAGAGTTTTAATATTTGAATTATAATACTAGAAAAAAGAATGTAATTGATATGAAAAATGAAAAAGCAAAAGGAAAAAAAATCAGTTTTTATTCTTAAACTTATTAAATTGTATCGAGTTTCACCCTCAACTTTTTATTTCATCAAATTTGATTATAAACTTAAATAAGTGTTGCAATTTTATTTAATTTTTACTAATTTATTCATTAATTTAAAAAAATAATGTAAAACTTTTCATAAACTCACTGATTTAATAAAATCAAGCATTACACAAATTTAAATTTGATTAATGTACTAATTAATTATTGAATAATTTTGTCAAAATTCACAAATTTCAACAAAAATGTAACTATAATATTGTCTTTCTATTTTATCAATTTTTGTTTTATAATTAATTGAAGGTATATAAAAATATTTTTTAACTATCAATCGAAAAAAAAATGATCACAAAGTAAAATTTGCAATATTTTTTCAAATTTAAAATTCAGTTTATAAATGTAAAATGGATAAGAGTTGGTAGAAATTGATTTTTTTTTCCCGAAAAGAAAAAAATTGTGTTTGTTGATGAGTGGAGTGAGTGATAGAGATTCTCAGGCCTCGCATGTATCGCCATTGTTATTGTGATCGTACGGAATTATCCCATTTGCATGCCAATGCGATTGCGATCGTATTTGCAGTTGCAGTGGCAGGCAACATGATTCTCTCTTCTTCTTCGGCGTTATCCAGTCTTCAATTCGCGGCATTTCGGCTTCTTCTTCTTCCTTCTGCCGGAGGTAAGGCCCACTGAACTTCTACTCCAAGCACCGACCGATTCAGTGGAGTTTTGCTATCAATCAGGCATTTGCGTTCTGTCCGCTCGCCTTTCGCTTTCGCAGTGCCCTTTCTTTTGCTATTTGGATGAATCGCTAGGTCGGGTTGTTTTAGTCTACACGTTTTTCTTGATTCATTTTGAAAGGCTGAATTGCCTGTTTGACGTGCTATTGTGGAGGATTGTGTTGCGAGTTCCGCCCTCTGGTTCCTTTTTTTTTTTTTTTTTTAATTGGACGGTATTCTGTTGGGGATTCCGAGTCTTTGTGTTCTTGGATTTTCTTGAAGGATTTTGTTGGCTTTGCTGCTGAGTTTGTTTTGGGGGATGGACATCGCTTCGCGCTTGAAGAAGTTTTTTAGACAGAGCAATGAGTTTAAAAGCTGGTTTTTGGTGTTTGGGTTTTTTCCGCGGGTTTTGATCATTTTGGGGCTTTTTATGCTGTTTTGGATGGCTTTGAAGGTTCTGCAATTTAGTTGGCATGGTGGGGATTTGACGCAATTACTATTTGATTTTAGAGACAAATATGCTAATATAAGAACTGGATTTTGGTTGAAAACCAGTGTTGTTGAGGTGTGTAATTCCAAACGTATCCAAACTTGCCAAAGTAGACGATTGAATTGGTTGAGAAAGAATGGATTCTTGTTCAGAAAATTCAATTTCGTTGCAAACTTCAAATGGGCAGTGGATGCAGAGGGTGATGTTAAGAGTGAAGAGAAGGATGCAGTTTTAGAAGAAGATGCTCAGAATGAAGACAAAGAAAATGATTCTGAAGATGGCGAATTCGATGTTATCAAATTAAGAAAATTGGTGAAGGTTGAAAGGCAGTACAAGAAGGAGGCTCTTGAAGAGCTTGAGATGGAAAGAATGGCAGCTGCCACGGCAGCTGAAGAGGCAATGGCTATGATATTTCGTCTTCAACATGAGAAGAGCTCAATCGAAATCCAAGCTAGTCAGTTCCGTCGATTGATGGAGCAAAAGCAGCAATATGATCAAGAAGTTATTGAATGTCTGCAAAGGATTATCATGGAATATGAGTCAGGGAAGCTTGAGTGAACAACCGTGCTTTTACATGCCAAAACAGAAAGTACAATCAACAGGATAGAGATACAAGCCTCTTCCAATGTAACATGGAATTCATCCTGGAAGATGATGCACAGATGAACACTATTGACATGGACCTCAAGGAAATGTAAGTCCATGAATACAACTTTTGTGTAGTATATTAGTATTAACATAGATTTTCTATAAATTTATGCTATGTAGTTGCAGAACTTGACTTCAAGTTTGGATTGGAGATGAGAAGCTATAACTGATCTCCATCTTTCTTGAACTTCCTTTACTACTATAAATGGCATTTTGTTAATAGGTTTGATCAGACGGGGGATCGAGAATTCGATTTCTGCGTTGGATTCATTGGCAGGATAAAAAATAAAGGAAATGTACCTTGATTCTATTTGAAGTGCATTTGTCTTGAATGTAGGACTTTGCATCTGAGCAAAACTGATGGTATCTTCATTTCCATCCATTACTGGGTCGCCTTGCATTCTCTAATGTCTGAAGGAATAGGATTGAATTCCATCCAACCAAACTTAAATAAGCTTAATTACCTACATTGTTTAGTTTATCTTTTACAACACTTAGAAATTTTCAGCCAATTTTAAAAAACGAAGTAGTAGATTTCGCCAGGCTATTTCTTTACTACTAGTTTTCAAAATAAAAAATCTACCTACTCTTAGCGCTACTCTGCATATGGTTACTCCACTAATCTCTAGGATGCCTTGTCCAAATCTAGTATTGGCAGACAACAAGTATTCCACAAAGGGATTTGAACTCGAGACTTTAGAGGGTATTTCTAGACATCCCAAGTCCTTACCATTGGGCCATTCTTTAAAGAAATCTGGGTAAAATTTTTAAGAATAAATCATTATCAAACAAGTGCAAACTGAAAGCTTTGCTGAATTTCTAAGTACCCAATATCAGTTACTTGCATAGTAAACAAAATGGATGGTAATGTGTCAGGCAGACCTCTGTTTTCCAATTCCTTCCAATTTTAAGCAACAGTTCTTTTCTGTTGTGATCTTGACTTGGAAATTTCTCCATTTATACTATGGAGAAGACTAGTCAATAACTTGATGTTTTTGGTTTAACTATTTGATCTGAGTCCATTGGTTGTGCTTGCAGCTTAACAATTTGGATTTTTTTTCCTCCCATAATGTATGTCTCACTTAGTTTAAGACCAGTCTTCTCCATGTTTAGGGGTGTAATTGAGTTAATTCAGGATGGAAAATAACATACCAACTGAAAAACTATGATTGAAGAAAAACGTATCGTTCGATTCTCTAAACCGAACAACCCGACAAAATTTGGTTAAAAAAAAATGAAAAATTAATCAAAATCATCTTATGGAAATGCAGGGGTTAGAAGTATATTTTAATGAAGGTGACGCTTAGTATTGTATTCATCATTATTAGTCCACTCTTGACTACTTGTAATAACAAACTTACAAAAGGAATATGTGGGCAGGCAAGTTATTTCTTTTTATGCCAGATCTATAGAAAAGAAAAGAAAATTTAAAAGTATATAAAACTTTCCAACCCATTTCATTAGCTTAATGGATTTTGACTTTCGGAGGCCATGGACAATTCACAAGCATGTAATTAACTAGTTTTTATTGACTCTTAAATTCAACTACATTTGTTTTGGACCATTTTACCATTTTTATTCAATTAACTCTTTATATTCTGCTTAGTTCGTATTTTAATTCTAATTATATTTGGTTAATATTTCTACTTCTAGTTCATTTTTAATGTTGTATATAATTTTTTTTTTTTTGAGTTCAACAACATGTGGGAGGAGGAGGTTCGAACTCATGACCTATTGGTCAGGGAGACATGTCCTTAACTAGTTGGGCTATGTTCGGTTTGACAACGTTGTATATAATGTTAAACACATTATATTTACTCGTGGACATGCATGGTGGTGCATATGATGTTAAATACATTATATTTGCTCTTGGGTATACAAGTAATATATGTTAAATACATTATATCTGTTATTGGGTATTATATTTGTTGCATGTATATAATGTTAAATGTTGTTTAAAGTTTGTTTGGATTTTCTTTTAATAATATATATTTTTTTTGTATTCCCTAAATTATACTTACTCTCTATTTTGTTATGGGAACTCCATGATAAAATAATACAAACAAAAATGCCTAATTTTAAGCCGAAGGGGAATAATAATATTTTGATTGGCCCATTGGAGTCCTATTTTAGGCCTTGAATCATGTAGAGAAATCTAATGTTGCCAAACCGAGCATACATTGAACATTGAGAAGAAACTTACCAAACCGAGCATGCACATATTGTTGAACCCAAAAAAAGAAAAAACATAGAGAAGAAACTTGTTCAGCATACCCTAAATTTGGTTCTTGTGATTTCCGTTTTAATTTGGTTCCTATAGTTTAAACTTCACAACCCAATCTCTAAATCATTTTTACTCATCAGAAAATTCATTGGTTTTTTCTACTTTTTACTTAATATAAAACTCTAATACAATCAACATATCAGTCATTATTATGAATAGAAACTTTTGAAATTGATCAAATTAGTAATTTAACTTTTTCTTTTTTACAATAACATGTAAGAATGGAAATTCAAACTTGTGAACTTTCGAAATACATAATTAGTTGAGTTCAGGTTGGCAACCCGTAATGTATATTAAAAGCGAATAAACACATACATTTGATGTGTCGATCCAATTAAATTGAATAAGAGCCCAACAAGAACCCCCCTCTCTCTTCCCCTCTCTGCTCTGCTCTTTCCTTTTCTCTCTCTAACTCTGAAATCGCAGTTTAGAGAGAGAGAAACGGCCATCGAGGGCAAAGAAACAGGTCCGCCGCAGTGGATAGGCCGCCGGAACGGAGAGAGAAGGCTCGAGAAAAGGCAAAAATCTAAGATCCGTCTGAAAAGTGTGAGCGAGGAGGATGGGGATGAAGAGATTTGCAGTGTTTCTTTGCGCCGAAGATTCGGAGTATGTGAAAAAGAAGTACGGAGGATATTTCGGAGTGTTCGTCAAAATGTTGGGGGAAGAAGGAGAGGCTTGGGACCTTTTCCGAGTGGCCGGCGGCGAGTTTCCGGCCGACGATGAGGTCGCCGGCTACGACGGATTCGTAATCACCGGTAGCTGCAACGACGCACACGGCGACGATCCTTGGATCTGCCGATTCATCAATTTGTTGCAGAGATTGGCGTCCATGAACAAGAGAATCCTCGGTATTTGCTTCGGCCACCAGGTATTTTTCTAATTTCCCGTCTTTTTATAATTCTTTTTTTTTTTTTTGGTCAATATCATCGTAAATAAACTACTTCGCTACACTCCCGTATACATCATTATTAAAAAATTAACAGCTATTTATTTTTTTTGGAAAATGTTTTTTTTTTATTTACAATTTTCTTTTAATTATCTGCGTAGAAATATCTGTGTGCAACCAAGTATTTTTCATAAATAAATGAATTTTTTTACTTTCAGCTTTTCGATAATTAATTGAGTCAATTTAAATTGATCCATTTTAACCTTGGGAAAGTTTTAGTTTGGTCGATTTGAAGGGCTTTTAAGAATGGTGAGAAATGAAAATAATACTTTTTATTAGTTCAAAAAAAATTTTTGAACTTCTTACAATTTAATTATATAATTCTTTGAGATCGAGTTACAAAGATTTTCAAACCCAACAATCAATCAAACTTCGAAACATGAAAGTAAATTAGGGTAAAAAGATGTTCCAACTTAACAAAAAAAATGCTTAAATTTGAATTAAAAAAACGAAAAGAATTTTTTAATTAAAAAAATTAGTACGCTACAACAACGCCTCTTAGCTAGTTGCAAATGTTTAAGAAGAATAATGAAAGCTTAAATGGTTGAGGTTAAAAATAAACATAAAAAAGTTTTTTTTTTCTTTGTCAATATTTATATTGGAATTTAGGATTAGCTTTTTCATTAGCTTATGTTTGGCATGGTGATGGCCTTGCTAAATTGGTAAACTAGATTAGCTTTTTTATATGGAGATATGAGGTGGCATTATTTAATTTACTTTTTATTTGGAGTCAGCTTCCAACATGTTTACAAATTACATAATGTTAATTTAATAATTATTTGGCTTGTTTATTGATAATTTTATTCACCTTTAACAGAAATTTGAAAATGTTTTAATTCCCTATTTGAATCTCAAAAACTAACAATTATTTTCATTTTTTAAAAGTTTTATTTCACATTTCAAAATGTTGATGAATGGTGAGCTAACCTAGGTTTTCTTATTTATTTAACTTCTTTCCATCAGAAACATGAGCTTGTTTTAACTTTTAGGTTTTTTTTTTCAAAAAAACTTTTGAACTTGTAAAACAAATAATAAATGAAAACGTGTTGGAATAGTTACTTTTTAAAAGTTATGTTTAGGAGAATAATTACGTACAAGTTATACTCTTCTGGTTTAACGTCCTTGAAAAGAAACCAAAACTACAAAATAATAATAATAATAATAATAAATAAATAAATAAATAATAAAATAAAAGAAGAAGAAGAAGAAGAAGATAAATGTTAAATTATACCAAATAGGTTTCAATTATGCACCATAGATTTGGGTTTTTTTTAAAAAAAAAAAAATAATAACTCTTGAATTTTGAAATTGTTTCAAAAAATACTCTTGGAGAGTTTTCCCACTAAAATGATGGATAGAAATTAACGCGACAACTAATTGTGAAAACTAATCTAACGACCCGACTTCCAAACTCAATCTTTTTAAGATCGTTATTAGCATGTATGTTTTATATGTAAAAGAATTGTAAAGGTTTCAAAAGAAGAAATTTTAATCATTAAAGTACTTAAAGTATAAGTTCCAAAAGAAAAATTTTAAACATAATTATGATCCCAAATTTAAAACTAATAATAAAAGAGTAACTTGAAATAAGGCAATAGTTTAAATACATAAATTGTTAATTTCAAAATTTTAAATACCGTAAGGAGACATCTAATTAGAAAGAATACTATATCACTGTTACTTTTTCGAGTTGAAATGAATGGTAACAACGTTAGTAATCTTCTATATAGTTGAAAATTGAATAGTAAATGATGTTGCATATGCGTTCTAAATTTTACATCAATAAGCTATCGTGTCAATTTTTGTTATTCATTTTAATGGAAAAAAATTTCAAGATTATTTTTTGGAACAATGTCTTAGTTTAGAGGCATTATTGAAATTTGTTCCACATTTTAGGTATATTTGGTGTAGTTTAAGTAAAAAAAAAAAAAGAATTTCATAAACAAACAAATCAAAATTACGTGGAGCTGTTGTGGCTGATGGCACGTGGTTGCATTTAATTGGGTTGTATCACATGTCTGCTTCTGATTGGGTCACGTTCCACTGGCTTTTGTCGGTCCCGGCCAGAACTTTCCTCATTAGGCATAATTACCGTTGCAAAGATTAGCATAAAAGGTTAATTAATTAATTAATTAATGATAACCCTTTTGGGGATTAAATTTAATGCTAAATAAATATCTTTATGTATTGTCAAGTTGAACCGAATTTGATTAGTTAATACATACATTGATCAAAAGATTCGAGATTTAAATCTCTACAAGCATATTATTGAACTCAGGAAAAAAAATCCTTTCTGTATTAAATAATGTTGTATGCTAGACTATTGTACTAATGTTACTTTTGTATAAATGTCCAATTTAGTCCTCTAATTTGAGATTTGTTTTCATTTTTTCCAATACAACAAATATGATAGTTTGAATTTAAACTTCCGACCTCAAAAAAATGAGCTAATGTCTTTACATGCTCATGTTGGCGATTAGCTTCCATTAAATTTTCATATGCTCTTTTTATTTGAGGTTGTTTTCAATTTAGTTTTTATAATTTTAAAATCATGTAATTTCCTTGTTAATTCGAATATGAGTCTCTTAAAAAAAAGATTTGTGTTGATGGCTTGATATTTATTAGATACTGGGACGTGCATTGGGGGGAAAAACAGGCAGGGGTAGATCTGGATGGGACATTGGAATCACAACCGTACACGTGTCATCATCTTACAAGCTGTTTTCATCTCTCAAAATACCTCCCGCACTCTCTGTGATCGAATGCCATCGCGATGAGGTAAATTCGTATGGTTATAGAAAAAATGTATAATATTAACTCAAAATAACCAAATAAATATATGAGAATTTTACCATTTTAAAGAAGGTTTTGCTATAAAGAAAGAAGTTATGTTTTAATTGTTAGTAATGAGACAAATTTGTACGTTTGAAATGTTGTAATTAATAGATCTACGAGCTACCTGCGAAGGCCGAAGTGATCGGACGGTCAGATAAGACTGGGATTGAAATGTTTAAGTATGGGGACAATATTTTGGGCATTCAAGGTCATCCCGAGTACACTAAAGACATTCTTTTGCACCTGATTGATCGTCTTGTTCAACGAAAACTCATTACGGTATGTTCATTTTTTCTATCTAAACTTCATAATGACTCTCACTCGTAAAAATTTTATACAATTGGGAATTTTGGCAAATGTTCTTTTTACGGCTGCAGGATGGCTATGGTGAGGAGATGAAGAGGAATTTGGAAGAAGGTGAGGCAGATAGGGAGGCATGGAAGAGGCTTTGCATCAACTTTCTTAAGGGTGGATTGTGATGTTTGGAAAGAAAACAAAAAAAAAATTGAATGTTTTATTTAATGTGTAAATAGGGACTTAATTCAACTATAATTAGTTAAAACGCTTTTAAAGGATATTTGATTCACCAGTTTAAATTTGTTTTAACTCGAGGTTAAGAAACTTAACCTATATTTCATGTCATATGCGAGTGTTTCAAAGGACAAATATCTGAATTTCTACTCCTGTATTGAACTAAAAGAAAACGCGAATATGATATTTAAATGAGATAGTCTCTTCGTTATTGAATGCTAAGTTGTTAACATATTATATATCATACGTACGGAAAAGAAATGCAAATTTACGGTTAACATCTAAAATCATGATATTGCCAATCGAACGTAGCTAGTAGATAAGACGTCTATTATCTTTCTTGAGATTGAGATATCGATTTCTCACTCAGATTTGTTTATCTAAACGAATAATAGATACAAGTCTGAGTTAGAGAACAAATTTTAATTCGACTACAAAAACATAATTCCATCGAGAAGGCACCTATTATCATAGAAATGTTCGATGACTTGATCCTCATCCTTCCATCGTTGAACTAAAAAAAATTAATTTAGGTTAAATTACTAGCTTAGTTCATAAACTTTTACGTTATGTCTAATGAGTCCTCGAATTTCTAAATTTTGTGTATAATGTCTTTGAACTTTCTATTTTTGTATCTAATAGATCATTAGTATACTCAACGTGTTTTTAAAATTAACTGATGCAATAGACATAAATTGAATTTTGTGTCTACTAGGACCCTTAACATTGAATTGTATGTTTAATAGGTTCATGAATTTTAAAAAATAAAACATGTTTATAACATAAAATAAAATAAAATTTGTTCCGGAAATAAACATTCCCTTTGGAGTCTATTGGATAATTTTTTTATTCAAATCTTGAAAATCAATAACATATTATGTTGCTTTTGTTAGAAGTAATTGACCTAACCAATCACATTCACATAGAAGTATAAATATTAGTAAGATATGATATTCGATTAGAGGTTTGAATCTTCATTCCCATCCATCTATTGTTATTAAACTAAAAAGAACTCTATTTTTAGTTTGTTTTTAAAGAATAACTTTATTTTAAATATTTTATCATATATCTTCTAAGTAAAAGTAAAATTAAAGTAACTTCCTTGATACAATACAACTATATAGTTTCTATATATAAACAACTATGCTATGGGTATAGGTAGAGAAAAG
Source organism: Telfairia occidentalis (assembly GCA_026257165.2). Lineage (NCBI taxonomy): Eukaryota > Viridiplantae > Streptophyta > Magnoliopsida > Cucurbitales > Cucurbitaceae > Telfairia > Telfairia occidentalis. The sequence goes on from JAOANK020000074.1 coordinate 474,099, forward strand.
AAGGAAGTAGCCAACCCGAGCATAGCTCGGTGGATAAAGACATATACTACCATTGTAGAGGTCGATGGTTCGATCCTTCAAACCCACAAATGTTGAATTAAAAAAAAAAAAGGAAGTAAGGATAAATTCTTTCTAAGTGTAATTCCAAATTTCAAAACATAAAAATATTGTTTTTAAAATTTTTACTATTTAGATGATAGAATCTGAAAATTGAGAAACAATTTTAAAAAACAGAAATTTATTGAATAAATTTGATGAAGAAGGAGAATCTTCTCTAACAAATAAGCTCTGAAAAATTCAAAGAAAAATCTCACACCAATCACAGTCGTAAATCAGAAGAGCATTCAAACCCTTCGTCCCGTCTTCTCCCTCTCTCCGCGAAATTCAAAACCCTCGCAGTCCTCTCCGATCCGCTGCCGTAGTTTCTTTTTCGTTCCATTCATTTCATCATTTCATGGCGGACGAGCCGGTTCCTCCATCTACGCCGTCGCTTTCTTCTTCTGCTGCTCCCCTTGGCAGCTCCGTGATTCCCATAGTTAACAAGCTTCAGGACATCTTCGCTCAGCTCGGAAGCCAATCCACCATCGAGCTCCCGCAGGTCGCTGTTGTTGGCAGTCAGAGCAGCGGCAAGTCCAGCGTACTTGAAGCTCTCGTTGGCCGCGACTTCTTGCCTAGGGGTTCTGAGATATGCACCAGGAGGCCTCTGGTGCTTCAGCTATTGCAGACTAAGACTGATGAGGAATACGGTGAGTTCCTCCACTTGCCCGGGAAGAGGTTCTACGATTTTTCCGAGATTCGGAGGGAAATTCAGGTGAAGTTTCTCTTCATTTTTCTCCAAATTTTATTTGTATTTCGATCTGGAAGAAACTGTCCGATGGTAGAGCATTTCATTTCTGTCTTACTCACTCATCAATTTTGATGATAAATTGGATAGGATCCCTCTTGAATGGTTTCACTTGCATTTACTTTTATGTCTTCAGGTTAATCTAATTGTTGTCTACCTGTTCAATGAGTGATAGCAACTATGACTGATTATTTATCGGTTTCAAGGTCATTTTTGATCCGCACTTGTATACGAAGAATTAGTGAGCTTGGATATTGCATTTTCATTTTCTTTTTCAAGAGCGATGATCTAAAATGACTTTGATTTATTCATTTTCAAGATTGGATGAGCTTGGGATTTTTTGATTTATTCCATTTTCTTAATCAAGTATGGAGGTTTTTTTTTGTTCACTTTTCTTTTTCAAGAGCGACGATCTAAAATGACTTTTTCCATGCCTAATACGTTTTTGGAAATTTTGTATTAGTCTGAGACTGAGAGGGAAGCGGGTGGAAACAAAGGTGTCTCAGACAAGCAGATTCGCCTAAAAATTTTCTCCCCAAATGTTCTTGACATTACACTTGTTGATTTGCCTGGCATTACAAAAGTTCCAGTTGGAGACCAACCTTCTGACATTGAAGCGCGAATTAGGACAATGATCATGTCTTACATCAAAGTTCCAAGCTGTTTGATTCTCGCTGTTACACCAGCAAATTCTGATTTAGCTAATTCAGACGCCCTTCAGATTGCAGGAAATGCTGATCCGGATGGTGAAATTCTTCTATATCGATATGACATCTTTAATGAGTTGATTTATATTACCATGTCTTGGTATTTCATATTTCTGTTTATGGCTTACATTTTGTTACTGCTGGTAGGTATAAGAACCATTGGCATTATCACTAAGGTGATATACAATTTGTGCAATTTGATCTTTTTTTAATCGTTTAAAGATGCAATGCCCATTCTGATTTTGTTTTGCTCTATTGTACGAATTGGAACTGCAGTTGGATATAATGGATAGAGGTACAGATGCACGGAATCTTTTACAAGGAAAAGTGATCCCTCTGCGACTTGGTTACGTAGGGGTTGTCAATCGCAGTCAGGAGGTGAGCATAAAGTTAATGAGGGGAGGAGTGGTTACTTAGTTTGCTGGTGTATGCTAAGTTAATTCTTCTTCAAGCTCATCTTGATAAAAGAATTCTTAATTTTAACTTCGTTGTTAGGAAGATGCGATGTTTTATTCTTCCAGCTCTCTTTGTCTTTCTCAAGACTCAAGAGCTTTGGTTTTTGCCTGTAGGTTTTCATCTATGTTACCAATTTTAGAATAAAATAAATACTGTCTCATGGTAATTTTGCATTCATAGATTCTGCATAGTAATTGAGCTATTTGTTGAAATTTCGTACCTTCAGGATGGTTACTGTTTCCATAAAATTAAATATGGTTTTAGGCTTTTAGCTTGGCTATAGGATAGTACTTCCAATTTGTCTGCCACAAAAAATTTCGTAGTCATTGGATATATTTACTGATCGCACCTTTCTTATTGCATCATTGAACAGGATATTTTACTGAATCGGAGCATTAAAGATGCCCTTGTGGATGAAGAGAAATTTTTTCGCACCCATCCTGTATGATCTATTTATAACAGAGCACAACCTAGGTCTCTAGAAACATATCCATGTGTTCCTTACATGTTACTGAATTGTACAGGTATATAATGGTCTAGCTGATCGTTGTGGCATTGCTCAGTTGGCAAAAAAGTTGAACCAGGTATGTTAAGTAGCATCAGTCCCCAGATAATCTATTAGTTTCTGCTTATCATTTCTCATACTGACGATTTCCTCCTTTCTCCCATTCTTTTATTCTTCACAGAGAATTGTTGTCTTCTTTTGTTCCTTTTGTGTTTGTGTGTTTGAGTCTGCAATTTTATGAAACTTTGGCTGACAACAGGAAGTTGATGACTTTAAGGTCTAATGAATTTACTTGGCTCTAATTTTATTTGCAGGTTTTAGTACAACATATTAAAACTGTACTTCCTGGGCTGAAGTCGCGTATAAGTTCTGCTTTGGTTTCTGTTGCCAAGGAGCATGCCAGTTATGGAGAGATAACAGAATCAAAGGTTCTCAATTTTCTTTTGCCTTCATAATCCTACTGGGTTGGGTCAATTATATCACACGGTTGTGTGGTCTGTTCATTCATTCTCTTGTCAAAATTTCTATTATATGGAATGGATAGCACTCAATGATGTGACGTTGTTGGTCATGTACAATGATGTAGGAAGCTAGTGGCATTTTATTTATATGTTCTCAAGATATATGTTGCCATAGTTAACACATGACTTTCCGGCGTTTCATTATTAACTTTTCTTGAATGTGATGGCTTCTTATATTCAAGTATTGATTGTGGATAGGCTGGTCAGGGCGCTCTTCTTCTTAATATTCTTTCAAAATATTGTGAAGGTAATAATTACTTTTCTTTTGTGCATGCATTTTAACGAATCATAAGTCATGAGCTGTGCATTTCTCATGTATGAGGTTTATGTTTATACAATGTCAAAATGATTGTACTTTTTTTTGGCAACAGCATTTTGTTCTATGGTCGAGGGAAAGAATGAAGAAATGTCAACGTATGAGCTCTCAGGTGGAGCTCGCATTCACTATATTTTCCAATCAATCTTCGTGAAGAGTTTAGAGGTCTGTATCTTTGTATTTATAGACTTTAGTTTTAATTTGATTGCATACAGTAATTTTTATTTTTATTTTTTACATTCTCTTCTTGACATCCACTGTTAATAAAGTCGTGTAAGATTTGAATCATGCCCTAGGTATCACTATCGGTAGAAATTTGTTAATTCGATTTAGCTAAATAAGGTACAATTGGAAAAGACAGAAACTTGACAACTGTTCTATAGTTAACCTAGAAAGGCTATTTTCAAGACGCTGTCATTGTAGACTTATGTATCATGTTAAATTGTAATTGTGATTATATATTTACCAACGTGAGTAGTAGCTAAGGTGATATTCAATTTTTGAGTAATATTTTAGGATGGTTCCTTTCAACATTTTCCACATGCTTTTGGTTTGCATGTCATGGAACAATAGATTTAAGTAATAAAATGTTCTTTTGCAGGAAGTGGATCCATGTGAAGACTTGACTGATGATGGCATTCGTACTGCCATCCAAAATGCAACTGGCCCTAAATCTGCATTATTTGTACCGGAAGTAGGTGTTATTCTGTTTGCTTCTTTTTGCCTGTCTCATATAGTCAGATATTACTAATCTGTCACTTCTAAATCAAGAAACTATATTTATAAGAATTATTATCATTATTATTTTTTGGGGAGGTGGGGTGGTGGAGGTTAACATCAAGTTATTAACTGATATGGTTTTCTACATGTGCAGGTGCCCTTTGAAGTTCTTGTCCGTAGGCAAATTGTTCGTTTACTAGACCCCAGTCTTCAGTGTGCCAGGTTTATATATGATGAGTTGGTAAAGGTAGGGATAATTGCGTGCTCTCTTTATTTTTTGCTGCCTATCATCTGCTTAAAGATTTTCAATATAATTTCTATTTTCAGATCAGCCATGGATGTTTGACAAATGAACTGCAAAGGTTTCCTGTTCTGAGAAAACGTATGGATGAAGTTATTGGGAACTTTTTGCGAGAAGGTCTTGAACCCTCGGAAACAATGATAGGACATATTATTGAAATGGAGGTAGGATATAAAATCATGTAAACTTTTGTTATCGTTCTTTCTTTTTTTTCTCTCTCTTTAAAATTTGTATTGACGTTCCATGGTGAAAAATTGAACTTTTCAAATGTTTTGAAATTGTTGCTTTGAAAATATTGGCAAAAGAATAACAGTAGATGCCAATCATGTAATTAGCTTTCATGTAGAATCTTCTATAGGTGCTCGTGGTAGATGGTGAGTTAATTTCCTATCATGTTATAATTTGGACTGCCGAATACTATTCATAAAAAAGAGTCAACGTTGTCTTTTGAAAATGAAAAGAAATAAGTTTTGTGCAAGAGTATTTGTCATTTCTGCTCTTTCCTAAACTCTAAACTAGTGACCCAACCTCATCGAATTTTCGAGGGGATATGGATTATACTTCTAGAATGCATATATTTTTATTATATATATTTTTATCTTAGTCAAATTTGTTTGGTTGATTGATATTGTCTTCCAAAAGTGTGAAAATAATGAAGTTTCCATGTGAAAGCATGCATTTTCTGGTCTTACCTCAATATTTAATCAAGTGACTGAGCCACATGAAATTTCAGAGGGGAATATTGGGATTTTAATTATGGAATGCATATATTATTTCTGTTCTTAGTCAAGTTTGTTCAGAATGAATTTTCAATTCAAATTAGCTGTTTTAATTAAAGCAATAAAAACTGTCATGCTGTCATGAATGTGCAGATGGACTACATAAACACCTCACACCCAAATTTTATCGGAGGAAGTAAGGCTGTGGAGAATGCCCTGCAGCAGGTCAAGTCTTCTAGGGTTCCTTTGACTGTTTCAAGGCAGAAGGTTTTTATTATTATTATTATTATTTTTCAGAATTATCTACACCAACTGTCACTATTGGAATATCATGTTTCTTAATAATTTAAATCACTGGTATGCCTTTATTTTTATTCACAACTGATTAGGACGGCGTGGTTGAACCTGATAAAGCACCACCATCTGAGAAAACTTCAAAATCTCGAGCTATACTTGCCAGACATTCAAATGGTTTTCTGCCTGATAAGGTGAAGAACATTTCAACTTCCTCTGCTAGTCTGCATCTTGTTGGGCATATGAGCGGAGAATAATTAATCCCGACAACATTAACTGACTGATTTTTTAAGTTCTTAATACTTGTTTTTATGAATGTATGTTATGACCACAATAGAATCAAGTTTAAAGTTTAAATATGCAGCACTTGTCATATTGATGGTCTTGTAACTCAGTTTATACTGTATGAATCATTAGCAGGGTGCTCGGCCCTCCGGTGATGGTGAAAAAGTTGCAACCTCTGGTATGTTATTGTTTTGAGAAATCTAACGGAAATAATACTACATTATGTTTGTGACCTGTTTATATTCCATTATATTTTACATGGCTGCTAAATTTTAGTGCTAACGATTGAGCCAAAAGCACATGCCTAAATTGTTTTTAATTATTTGAAAAGGAAAATCATGCTCAGTTGAAGTCTATGGATGTGAAAAGCGTTACAATGGAACAATCAATCTGAATTATTGATAACTATTTGGCAGTCAAGCATAGATTCAATATTAAGCTGGACTATCTTTGCACTTGAATGCTTATGGATTGATTTATTATTAAAATTCATATAAGTTATGGGATCTATGATACTTACTCTTTCTTCAATTGATAAAAGTGCTAATAAACACCCTGGACGTACCTCATACTGAAATTCTGGTCCACCAATTGAAGTTTTCCCATCTGCATTTAGTTTAAGTTTGAATAGCCGTAGTTTCTCAAACTAAGCCTTTTCCTTCCATGAAACTGGTTCCTAATCCAAGCTTACAACTTTCAGTGGATGATTTTTCAGGAGCAACTGTTAGTAATTCAAGTTGGGGGATTTCATCTATTTTTGGTGGGAGTGATAACCGTACGAACGCCAAAGAAAGTTCAGCAAGCAAGCCATATAATGAACCTGTTCTTAACACAGAGCAAGCCTTTTCCATGATCCATTTGAGAGAGGTAATGTCTTGGTTTCATAATTGAAGTCGGTAAATATGTTGTAATAATTTAATCTAAATAATGTGTTTGATGTTTTTAAAGCCACCAACTGTACTGAGACCTTCAGAAGGCCATTCAGACCAGGAGGTTATTGAAATTGCTGTCACAAAACTGCTGTTGAGATCATATTATGACACTGTCAGGAAGAATATAGAGGATTCTGTTCCTAAAGCAATTATGCATTTCCTGGTAATGTATAGCTTTATGCAACAATTATGCTTCCATACTCCTGAAGGAATTTTGCGTGAATGGAGCTTTTACTCTTGCACGTCTTTGATCATAATAGCTGTTGATTTAGATGACTTCTTTTGTGAAATGATCTATAATTTGAACTGTGGACACTCTATTTTGCAGAAAATTTTGTCATTATTTTATTATTTTCCACGATCCACTTAATGACGCGCCTGTAGCTATTCTGATTTTGTTATCTACTTGAATAACCTTTCACCCTATCTTTTGATTGTTGTGGCCCTTCAATCATTATTTTTATTGCTAGAATAGTCTGTATCGATTGTTACAAGTAGAGAAAATTAGACTTCTCCATTGTTTGAGAAATAATTTAAGGTATCTGTCAACCTTCAACGAAGCTTGTCTGCATATTTTTCTGATGTTTTTAAAGCCTTTCTATGAAAAACAGAAAAGCTCCTATAATTTTGTAAATTCTTGTAGCTTGATGTTTATGATTGATTTCAATCCAGGTTAACCATACCAAACGAGAGCTGCACAATGTCTTCATAAAAAAACTTTATAGGTAACAAAGATTTGAAATTATTCTTTTGTAAGGTTTATGAGATGCGCACCATTCATTATTGTGGTTTTGATCTATACTGATTGTTCTATGCTTTGATTTCGATGTTGGAAAATAGAGAAAACCTGTTTGAAGAGATGTTGCAGGAGCCTGATGAGGTGGCAATGAAGAGGAAGCGCACACGGGAAACACTCCGAGTTCTACAGCAGGCTTTTCGGGTATGTATGATCTTTCTGGCACCCGACAAACGACCAATGGTGGTGGATTGGTGAAGCATATATTTTTTTGACTGTGCACGTCGACTTTTATATGCACTTCTCTCAAAGTGTTGAGTGCGTAGCTTCTAAATCTGAAATAAATACACCTCCTTTGCCTTGTTTTTGTAGACATTGGATGAATTGCCTTTGGAAGCAGACTCGGTTGAAAGAGGTTATAACGTCGGTGCTGATCCAACGGGATTACCTAGGATGCATGGAATGCCAACATCATCTGTGTATTCCACCAGCAGTTCAAATGATTCATTCTCCCCTTCTCCGAAGAATCCGAAGCCCCGTAAGTCATCGTACTCGGGGGAGCTTCAGTCACCATTTTATGGCAATCCAGATTCCAATGGGAACGGTCGATCATTCATGCCCAGCCTCTATCCAAAACTTGATCTATAAGAAAATCTCTCAAATGTGCATAGCCAGTCCAAAATGAACAACATTAAGCCATAACATTCATTCGGTTTCAAGTCCAACGAGTGGAGCTAATGGAATTCCTTAGTCCCCAGCAGGATGACCCTCGGTAAGGTACTAGTTATTTTTCCTGGAAAATTCTTTTGAAGTCGACCATTGTTTTGTGGAAAAAAAAAAATCCAAATCCCCGTCCCCTCTTGTGCCCGATATTATAGCGTATGGAGCTCCAAGAAAAAGAAAAAAAATAATGGGGAGCAGTCAGCTGATAAACTCTCCTCTCTTATTGATTATGTTTGATAAAAAAAAATAGCCAGTTTTGGTTTAAAAATACGTGGCTAGTTTTTGACATTCTACAGGAGACTTGAAAATTTAAATGGCAGGTGTATCTTGTTTAGTCTGTAGCTTTCTCTGCAGCCATATGCGTTTTTCCATATCAGTTGGTTACATATATTGAGATCGAGTTTGAATGTTTTTAGTCTTCTGATGTGAAATGTTTGGTAATTTTGTTTCTGATAATTATTCATATTTTGTAATTGTACCAAGCAGGCAGGTTTCGAGGGGAGAAAGGTTAAAATATAACAAACAAACACGATCTTGAAAATTCAGAATTAGAACAATTTTAAACTATAAAAAACTAAATTGACTTGAGGTCAGCAACTAAATTTTTAATTTAATCCTCTCTTTTATTTTACATATCATATTTGTTGTTGCTGTGGATTATCTTAAGAAAAATTCTTACACGCATCTTCCTACACATCACTATTAAAAATTTAATTGCTATTTATTATTATTATTTTTTCGTTTTTTACATTTCTTTTTTTTGGTTGTAAAAAATATAATGGTGATATGTAGAAATCTATTTATTCGTGGGTGTGGTAGGAATTTTTAATATTATTAATAGTTTTATAGAATTTAGTCGAGTCAAAGGAGATTTTGAGAGCTTTCTACCTCTTCACTCCATCCTCATATTTACTATGCGAAATGGTACTTTTTGCACGATATATACATAACAAAATACTAACAAACGCTTCTTTGTAATTGACTTGCACCTCATTGGATTTAGACCCAAAAGACCCCTTCTACTCCTTACATCTTTCTCACTCCCTAACATATGCTTTTGGGGCCTATCATTGTGTAATCAATATTGTTCTCATCTTGAAGTCTTATGATGTATTTTCTTAATTTTAACCCCCCCGATATAGATATTATTCCACTGAAGGTCGCTTCATTTTAAGGATTATTACCTATTAGTATGAAGTCATAATAATTGGTATAGTCACATCGAGGTGAAGATTTTCAATTTTATGGTAAAACTTTCGGTCTATAATGGGTTATCAGAATAATTTGTGGCACATGTTCTAGGACACTGCTTGCTTTCTAGTCAGGCCAATGTACTTGTTTGGGAAAGTGATCATGGATTTTGACATCCATAACAGCCATCCATTGCAATGCAACCAAACGAATATTACCACAACAAATTCAGTATATATCAAGAACAAAAATTTCTTATTTCTTAGTTCTACTTTGCCTTCAGGATCCTATTCTTAGTAATGCCATTTTCCTAATTGTTACTTTTTCCTCTAGATATTGGAAAACTTTTCTCCCTATTTGCCCCTCCAAATTTTCATTAGCTCAGTACCACTGTATAGTATGGCTTGCCATTTGATGAAATTTTCGATTAGAATTAGAGGAACCATGGAGTCGATTGCCTTGAGAACGATCTTCTTGATGCATTAGATCTAGAATATGAGCCAACTTGAGTGCAACCTTGAGAAACTTGTTATTAAATGAAAAACGTGGTATCCAATATTGATTATAGAACATAGAAATTCAAGAAACATACACTGCTTTTCATATTACAACATAGTGATCACTCAGCCCTTCACGGCTGCAGTGGTTGCAACTTCTGCTGCTGGAGGAGCTTTGAGAACGATCTCAACATTGTCATGAACTCCTTGTAGCAGCAGCTCACCATCATAAGTCACAATTTTCCTCTTCTTTGCAGCTCTTAGCGTCCCGACGAGCGCTTCAAATATGTTAGCACATCTGTCATCATTGAACAGCACCCCAAATGTTACCTGCAAATTGAAAAACCAAATTCATGTGGATGTATGTAGATGCAAATTTGGTTCCTGTAATGTTCATGAGTTTCAAATCTTATACTACAGATGTTCGAATGCCATATCGATTTTTTGGCTGCAAAGGAGCTAGTTTCAGCACCGCTAGCAGATTCATCTAGCTCTAAATATTTGATTGGAACAAGAAATGAATGATGAGAACACATTTGGAGGAGTTATTGAAAGGCTTTGCCCTTCTTTCTCAAAATCATTGGGCTAAAAGGTTCCATTTCCCATCAACAACTGACACCCTTCTCTTGAAGAACTCCTAAGAAGGAATAGAAATGAAGCTGCATTATGACCCTTCATTACCATCCCCATCAGCAGCCTCCATCTCTTTCACCATCTTTCAGAATCTCTGATTCTGACCCAAGTGGGACAAAGGAAAACATTGCAACTCAGTCCTCAATATATCCAATTAGCTAAGTTCTCATACAGCATTATCAAAATCTTAACATTATAAGATTGGGTTTCAATTTCTTTATCCAATTAGGAGCTAGATTCAAATAAAGAGACACCCAAATGAAAGGTAACCAGCACAGAGACTTTGGCTTTCAAATGGACTTGAATGTGCAATGTTATAAATACAGGTCAGTTCTGGATGAATTAAGACGCACAATATAATTCAATCTTTTTATTTTAGTTCAGATTTTTGGCCATATCCAATCCGACCCAACAATGGCAAATCATCAAACAGGTGGTAGGCTGGCAGATCTCCTTCTGAAACTATGACAGACGAAAAAAATCGATAGAAGAAGATTTTTTTTTAATTAAGAACCCAATTTCTCATTATAGATCCGACTCAGAAACAGCATCTTTCCAAGCCTAATTGGCAAATCTTTTCATCAGAGAAAGATTGAAATCGGGCAAAAGTTGACCTGGAAAAAGGGAATAGATCCAAAACAAAGAAGAGAGAGAAGGGAAAACTTGTTCATAAGTGTAAGATTGAAAATACCTTGTAAGAACCATCATCTTGGAGCTTGCCGAGCCTTTTAATTTCCTCCTTGAGTCGCTCAACTTCCTCCTCTACATTCATGGCTTCAGATCTTCCAATAGCTTTCGTTTCCACTTAACAATCCATGACTTCACCGAAATTAAAAGGCAGAGAAAATGGAAGAGAGAAGAGTGGAGTGGGACCCTTGAAAGGCTGGCCTGGATTTTTTTTTTCTTTTGGTTCCACCATCTAGAATTCAAATCTACATCGATACATAATATATACTGTTACTAGTTGAATGATGCTCACATACAAAACTGAGCAAAAAATGCATGAATTATGATAATATCTTCTTATAGAAGTTATTTTTTTTTTTTTCAATTTGGTTTTTATTGTTTGAAAAGTTGTAATCTAATCCTTTATATTTTAATATTTATCAATTTTGTCTCCACCATTTGGGAATATTAAAATTACCAAAGATAAATTTACATGCATAGTGCTTAATGAGTTGACAAAAATTTAAAAGAGAAAAATGTCATCTAAGAGAAGAAAAGTTAGAAAATTTTATTAATTTGGAGTCGAATTAAAAACTTTTCCTACGTTACTTTTTTGTTTGTCGTTTAAATTTCTGCCAATTTTTTAAGTTAATCATCACTCAATTTCAACATTAACCAAAGATGAGAGACTAAATTAAAAAATGTTAAAACATAAAGGATTAAATTGAAACAACCATTTTGATTCTTCTTATTATTTTGTCGCATAATATCCGTTCTCTCAATACTTGCATCATCCGATCTATATAGCTCAATTTGCATAGTAATACACAAGTTTAAACATTATCCATAAATCCATAAATTAAATAAAAATAAGAATTAAAATAAGTATTTTTAAAATTGAGAGGACTAAATGAAATAGAATTGAAATTTTTAATACTAAAATAGCATGTTAAAAGTTTAGAGATTAGAATAATAATAAATAAATAAAATCTTGAAAATTTGGCACAAAAAAACATTTAAATATAGTTTTATTAAAAAAAATTAAATATAATTTTAATATACAATTTACATATTAATTTCAATAAGCATTGGAGAAGTCAAGATGACAGTAAATTTATGACACGTGGCAAGTAGACGCGGAACTTTGGCGAACTGAAACAACTTCCGTAGTTCATATACCAATTCTTTCCATTTCGGCATGATTTTTTTCTTCGCAAATAATTGTTTAATGTTTTTGAATCCTCATTATGGAAATAGTTTATCGATTCAATCACCATACGCAATCGGTAAGCTGAATCGCGAGAGAAAATTTTCAGCTGGGAGAGAAAGAGAGATTCAGGGAATTTTCTTGGAACAGAGGAAACCTAAGAAAATGACGAGAGGCGGTGAGGGAGGATCGGCTGCGGCAGCGGCGGCGTCGTCGTCGTCGTCGTCTTCTCAGACCACCAGACCTGGAAGGAGGGTGGACCCGTTGCTTGTTACTTGCAGGTTTTTTAGTATTGTTACAGCTCTCACTGCTATTCTCTGCATTGTTTCCAATGTTATCTCTGCCATTCGATCCTTCAAGATCAAAGCCGATGTACTCCCTCCGTTTCTGTTGCTTCTTTGTTTAAGTAATTTTTTGAAATTGAACACTGTATCATGCGGTTGTGTAAATTTTTGCAGATATTCGATGGTATATTTCGGTGTTATGCTGTTGTGATCGCATTCTTCGTGGTTCTTGCTGAGACGGAATGGGAATTTATTATCAAGTTTTGGAAGGTTCTTGCGCTTGAAACCCTAAATTCTCAAGTTCTGAAGTGATTTTTCCTTCTGGCTCAATTTGTTAACTCTGTCACCTATTTCTTTTTGCGGCTTTCGGTAATGCATGGCTTAGTTGTTTGGTTGGTGTTTATGTGTTATAGATGAGCCCGAAATTGGAGTTTGAAAGTTAGTGTTAAATGGTTGGATCTAAGAATTGAAGTATGCTTTAGTTTTAATAGAAATGGGTAGAAACTAAGCTTATCTCTTAATTTTTTACTTTGCCCTTTGAAAATTTATTTCATTCTGTCAGACTAATCATTAAACTATGGGGACATTGGCTCTTTCTGATCGGTTGCATATGGTTAATATGACCTTCACATTAAAACTTAAAAGCGAAGTATATATCAGAAATGAAGGGGAACATGGCTTCTTTAGACTTTGCTAAGCAATAATGATGAGTGAAGCTTGAAATCTGTCCTCCTCCATCTATACAGTTTTTTGACTCCACGAAAAAACTAGTGTTTGTTTATTGCTTGGGCGGTATTTAAATGGGGTTTTTAGTTTTTTTTATCAGTTTCGTGGTCCATTTAGAGTCATAGAAGTAACACTCTTCTAGGAGAGGATTTTTTTGTATAAAAAAGAAATGGAAATGCCCTTTGCATATCACATCCGTCGGTCCGCATTCGTTTACTGCCATAAACACTAAATTATCATTTCTTTTTTACTCACAAATTCCTACTGAAGGATTTGTTTTTTTGATGCATATTTTTGTAATGAATGTTTTCCTCGCTTTCATCCCCACTAAGACTGCTATGAGGCACTAAGCATTACTATTTGACATAGAAATTTCTACTGAAGGAATTATCAAGTAGATGCATATATTCATTCAGGGCAAATTATTCCCTGCCTAAATTTGCTGGGATGTCTCTTGAACTGCCATGAAGTAATGTAGTTCGCCATATTTCTTGAAGCTCAAAGATGTATATGATGTTTAATTCCTTTCTAAGATTTCTTAAATTTTTCTTTCCTTCCTTTGAAAACGTGCCTGCTGCATGATTTAATTCAGTTGGGTCTATGCATTGCAGGTATTGGAATATTGGGCTGGCCGGGGCATGTTGCAAATCTTGTACGGTTTTAATTTTAGTATCATGTGCAACTTTTTCCTTTTTATTTTTCTGACTTGTTCATTTGTGCCTTGTGTCTCAAGCTCCATACACCCAGTCACTGTTTTAACTGAATTGTTTATTTCTAGGACAAGCATAGAATGAAAAAAAAAAATTACTTGCAACATCAGGTGTTGGTTAGAGACCTTTTTGTTAATTCAATGGTCCGATGACCTTCCATTCGGATGATAGTTTGAGACTTGTTTAAATTTATTCCAATAGGAGATTTTGCCTTGCAGTAGAGATATGTACTTACCATAATTATAAATATCAAAAAGTTTTACATTGATCAATTAGATTCCAGATGAGATCCATTAAAAGCATGGATTTCTCATATCATGGATATGAGATTTTTGTAAGTGGCAATTGTTTTTGTAAACAGTGTTGCAGTCATGACAAGAGCTTTCCCAGTGTATTCTCTCGAGCAGAGAGAGCTTATTCTTCTTCAAGACGTTGCAAGTTATCTGCTCCTCGCTTGTGGTGCAGTCTATGTTGCATCGGTGAGCCTTGTGAACCACACCTCTTTTCCTATTATGATCCTGGGACTTTGGAGAGAGGTTTTATGTGTCTCTGTGCCTTGCTTGTTGCATGATCTTATCTTGTGTTGGTAACCCACTGGAAAAAAAAATATTGTTTATGCTCGGATGGTCTTGGAGATATACATAGTTTCCTTCGGAATGTTCTTTACACATGCATATAATTTTTCTTTTTGAACTAGTAGAAGAGAACACAACTTTTACAATCGTGTTTCACTTTGGTTCAATAGAACAATTGTGTGACTCACTCATGCCTTTGCCCACAAGCAAGTTAGCCAAATCAAAAATTGCATAGCCAGTGGGTAACTGAGTCTTTCAGAAACTCCAGTCCATATTTGATGGATAATGGTTTAATAAATAATACTTGGTTGGAGGAAAATATTAAGTATCATTTTATCCCGTATGTCTCTTGAGGTTCATGAGATGGGTTGTGTAGTTACTAGTTAGATTAGTTTCTGGCCGGCTCCTATCGCTGCCCACCCTAATATGGGTTTCATTTGTAAGGTTCTTGTAGCCTAGCCTTGTTTCAAAACCTCAGCATGTATTATTCTTTCTATTCTTCTGTCTTTCTTCTTCTTCTTTTCTCTTGGAAATATCCTGATATGAATTTACTGATTCTGGTTTCTCACAAAAATTTCAAGGGAATATTATGCATTGGGTTTCTCAAACGCGCTCGTCAAGAGAAAGAGACTGCAAAGGGGAGGGTTGCCAAAGATCTTGAGGTAGGCCTTTTTACTGGACAGTTCCATAACTCAATCGGGAATATGGTGAGATAATAACATGTTCTGTTGACCTTTTTTAATGTAAAACACTAAAGCATTGTGGAACTAAAACTTTTTGCTGTTTTGGTCTGTGCACATCCGACTCCAGTGTCAGGTGAGTATTCTGGGAACAAGAGTTGGCACATTGAGTACGATTAGCTGTGGAATCTACTTTTCGTCTGGTTTACCTATGGGCATCAATCACCATGCAATTAGAGACCTGTTAGTCTAGTTTAGTTACTGGAAAACTGAGTTTCAGCACAAACATTTTAGGCCCATCTCTTTCTAAAAACTAGCTTGTTAGCCAATTATCAAAAACATAAAATAGATTTTTGAACAGTAGAATAAGTTTGATGTTAGAAAACTTAAAGCTAAAACCACATGGTTATGAAACAGGCTGAGAGTTACTGAGCCTTGGTGTTGAGCTCCAGTCTCTGTGTGGTTTCATGAACCTAGAAACTCTTAACTTATTATTCAAACATTTGTACAAATGTAATTTGATCTTACCGAAGCCATGAATTTCTTGCAGGAGTTAGAACGACGAAAAGAAGAACTCGAGCAGTTGCTCATAGCGGAAACTGTTTGAAACAATTTAAAGATATCCTGATTCTCCCTGCTGAGATTGTTCGAGCAATTTTTCTGCTTCATTTTCTTTTATTCTACTAGACTTGTCTCCTTCTAGGGTTCTAATAGTGTAAAATGTGTGTCTATTTTGATAACTTGTCCCTGCATTGTCGATCATGTAAATTCTGAGTGTCTTGACAATTTTTCTCATTATGTTGAACAAGAGAGATCATTTATAGGGACAACAATTGATTCTCTCGTGCTCTCTGAATTGATGCTTTTGACTTGGGTGCCGCAAGAATTGCCGATGCTATTTTAAATTACTGTGGTTGAAATGCGCACAAATTGACCCAAACACTCACAAATATGTAAAAAAGGGTTTTACGTTACGACAGTCCCTCAACATAATGGTCAATCAACACAATCATATCATGTACATATTTATGTTAAACTTGCAAGCAAATTGTTAGGGAGTTTCCTTGTGTGAATAAAAATGTAAGCCATGTTCTATAGAGTGATTTTTGAACCTTTGTAGAAGTGTAACAATAAATCATTTTAATATTTTGTTCCACACTAGCTAGTTTTCATACAACTAAGTTAATTTAAGAAGTGATTTCATAATCATCAAATTATAAAAGATCATGCCTCCTCAAATTTTCTTAAATGATTTTTGGCCAACCAAAAGTTACCTTTACAGTGATCAATCACTATTAATTTTAAATTTAAAGTGACTTTAGATTCTTCCAAAAGTACTTCAACAGTATTGTTAAACTCCATTTTCTTTAAAATGGATGCTATTTTGGTCACTCCCAAGCATGTCAAAGCATTTCTAAAGCTAATTTTGGCAAGAATTTCACAGTACTTTTTGACATTCAATAATATGTGGGAGTGAAGATTCGAATTCACAACCTTTTGATCGAAGAACTATGCTTTAACCAGTCGAGCTATTCGTAGGTGGGCAATTTCACAATTTTCCTAGAGTTAGACTTTCCATCAATGAACTCAGACAAACATGAAAGGATGAGAATAAAAGAAAGAAGAGAGGAGTTTGAGTGAGGAGTTTGAGTTCATCAAACCCCATGGGAGATTTTGGATTGTGCTTCTCATCTCTTTAGTTGGTGGGTCAATGTTTGTGAATCTTTGCTATTGGCCAAAAGTGGAGTGACCTTAAATGGTGGCATGAAGGGCACTTTGCTAGCTAGCTGTGCCCCATCCACAGCTGAAACCTCTCTCTTCACTGCAAAAGTGGGAAGTGCTTTTCCCTTATCATTTTCATCTAATGGCTCATTTTTGGTCCAACCCAAATTATTGTCCACTATTTCTCACATCTTTTCTGAATCACAAGCTTTTAATTAATAGAATATACTCACCCATTTAGTTGAAAGATGAGGAAATTAAATTATTCAACCATATGAGAGGGAGAGTACTCATGATCTCAAGTTGTGTACAATAAACCACTGAGCTAGATTCATGATATCCACTTTCCACTAGATCTCTTGTCCTACTTAATATCTCACAATTCTTCTATAGTTTAATTTTATCAAAAAGTTAATACATATATAAATTCATTTCTTATATTGTTCATTTGATTTATGACTCAATCCAACCCTCCATTAAACCTCAAACCAAAGGACATGGTTACTATCTAACCCAAGGGAGAAACCATGGTTAAAAGGATGATATGAAAACTCTAGCCAAATGGATCTAAGAACCCTTATGGTTATGCAAACCCCTAGATCTCCAATGCTAAAACTCCCAAATCAAGATGATTTCATCCCAAAGAAGAAGATAGAACAGATTTACCTTGACGATCAAGATCAAGAGTAGAGAAAACCTCTTTCCAAACTCAAGATTCAAATCACTCCACAAGTAGTTTGATCAACGCTACTTGAATGATCCTAGCATGCAAATCTAAACACAAAATATGCAAAGAAAGTTTCTCATGGCCATAGGCTCAAAAGACTTCAATTTCATTGAAACATCATCAAAACAAATCTATCTCTAATGAAACAACATGAATGGCTATTTATAGCCTTCAAAATAAACTCTAGAGTAACCTATGGTCAATTGAAGGGTTTTAACTCACATGCCCATCATTACCATAATGACCACTTGCTAAATTGTAACTTAAAACATTGAAAATAATACTTTAAAACTCAAAATTACAATGAAAGCTCTCTAAATCTAGGAAAAAATCTTTGAATTAGCCAACCTAAAATTCAACCTAAAGTTTGAAGTCTTTGTTGCATGATTAAGATGCCTTTATTCGTATCAAAGGAGCTTGGTTTGATCTCCTTTCCAAACAATTTCTTAAGGGTATTGTAAAGAGGTATAAATCATACCAATAATTCTGAACTCTATGACTGAATGAATGACTATTTGAAGATAAAGTTTCACATCAATTTCTAAGTACAAAATCTTCATTCATATCATACAATAATGATTAAATGGCTAATCTTAAAGTCTCAAAAAGAATATGCATCAAGTCAAAAGAGGAGGAAATTAAATTATCATCCAACCCCACAAGGGAAACTTATGATCATTATGTAGAGTTATATACAAATAGACTCTTATGTAAAGGGAGCTTGATTTTCCATCAGAAAATAGAACAAAGCCCTTATGTTAAAACAAACTAAGGCTCTAATTCAATTGAAATATGCAGAAACAATATTCATATATATATATATAACTCTGATTCAATGAATTGAGATTTAATTAAGTACATGGCAAATTGGAGTGGTTTTGGGCATTC
>JAOANK020000075.1:32409-43882 GCA_026257165.2 Telfairia occidentalis
ATAACTTCAATAACTACTTTATTGATGATAAAATATGTTTACATGCCATTGAGTTTTAGGACATAAAAACCCAACAACCATTAATATTTCTCTTACGCTAACAAAAATGTTTTGAATCCTCCAAGTCTTGCTTCTACCTCACAGCAAGCAACTAAGAGAAAACCATCTTTGGAGGACATGTTAGCTGCATTTATCTCAGAGTCCAAGAATCAGACTTCCAATCTGGAGCATAAGGTGGATAGCCAAGAAAAGGCCTTGAAGACTATCAAAATTCCGATCAGCCAAATTGCCACCACCCTCAATACCATGCAAAAAGGCAACTTCTCAAGTAATACCGAGGTAAACTTGAGGGAACAATGCAATGGCATCACTTGAGGAGTGGTGGAACGCTGAAGGAGCCTGAACTAAAGAAAGAGGTCAAGAAAGCTGAACAGAAGAAGAGAGATGAGGAGAAGGTTGATGAGACATGGAGGAAGCCACCCAAACTTTAGTCATCGTGG
The DNA here is from genome assembly GCA_026257165.2 of Telfairia occidentalis. Classification (NCBI taxonomy): domain Eukaryota; kingdom Viridiplantae; phylum Streptophyta; class Magnoliopsida; order Cucurbitales; family Cucurbitaceae; genus Telfairia; species Telfairia occidentalis. Next base: position 32,910 of record JAOANK020000075.1, read on the forward strand.
AAGTATTTTGACTCCATTCTTATTAATGTTAATGCTATCTCTTACACTAACGCTTTAGGAAACAGAAACTCAATGCTCAATTTACTAATTTTTAAGAGATCTTTAAGAAACTGCACATAAACATTCTTTTTACTGATGCGCTTGAATAAATGCCACACTGTGTAAAGTTTCTGAAGTAGATCATAGCTTCCAAGAAGAATTTTGAGAAGTATGAGACAATGAATTTAACAGAGGAGCGCAGCGCGATCATACAGAAGAAGCTGCCAGAGAAACTAAAGGATCTAGGGAGTTTTACTATTTTCTGCACTATAAGAAGTATCGTGCTCTTTGTTACTTAAGAGCTTCCATTAATTTAATGACTCTGTCTATTTACAGAAGACTAAATTTGGATGAGGTGCAACCCACCACAATATCACTACAGTTGGCAGATCAGTGTATCACTCTCCCTCGAGGCATAGCGGAGGACGATCTTGTCAAGGTCGACAAATTCATATTCCTTGCAGATTTTGTGGTGCTTGATATGGCGGAAGATGCCGAGGTATGTATAATACTTTAGAGACTACTTCTGGCAAAGGAAGGGCCCAGATTGACATGCAATAAGGTAAACTAACCCTGAGGGTGGACGAGGAAAAGGTAAAGTTTGATATCTATAGGTCCACGAAACACCTTGCTACGGTCAGTATGTGCTATAAAGTAGAAAATTTAGATAAGCATGCTAATGATTATAAGTTTGATTGTTCTATGGTCTCTTTTGCTGTGAATGAAAATAATAGCATGCTGAAATATCATTGTGGTAGAATAGGCAAAAAGCATGAGGTTGAGTTTGTAATTTATACTCTTGTTTCTGCTTCTATTTTGAATTTTGCATGTCTTGGACATGATAAAGAAAATGTGAGGATTGTATTGCATGATGATAGAAAGCTGGAGAAAGATAAGCATCCCGACATAAAATTGAAATTCCTACCCCATCACTTTCGATACGTTTTTGTTAACCCTTCTACTCATGTTGTTATACCTACTCCTGTGAGCAGAGTAGAAAAAAATATTTTCTTGAATGTGTTTTGTAGGGTAAAGAATGAGTGTGGGAAGGATGCACAGTGGATACAGGACATGGTGGGGAAAAACAAATGATTTGATGTCCTGTCTGGCTGGGGACGTTAAATCAAGCGCTTCATGGGAGGCAACCCAAGCACTTCTCTCCCTTTTTCTTTTCTTTCGTTGTTTGCTTATTAGTTTGTTGTTTTTGTGAGCCTAGTTGTTCCTTGAATTTCTATTTCTTGCCCTTTTTTTTTCCAGAGCCATAGCACAACCATACTCAGTCTACTTGCCTGTCATGTTGTGGATTGTCTCACCCTCTAGGCTAATACCGTTTACCTTTGTGCTTTGTCTCACTATAACAAATATCACATGGGATAGCAGCCAAAAAACACTATTGAAGACTTTCCATAGCATTTTTGAAACGTCATTTTGGTGATGTTATTAAAAGTCTTGGACTTTTGATAGCATTTTACCTATGCTATAAAAAATGTTATAAAAAGTCTATCTTCTATGACATAACTTTAATGCTATGAAAACGTTTCATAGCTTTACAAAAAAACCTATGTTAAACTTCTTATAGCTAGGAGCAAATGCTATAAAAGCATTTCGATAGCATTGAAATCATGCTATCCTAAACATTCATTAGCATTTTTAATAGCATATAATAAAAGCTATTAAAAACATTTCATAGCATTTTTGGAAACGTTGTGGTAGGCGATGTTATGGAAAGTAGTTGACCTTTTATAGCATTTTTCTAAAGTTTTTTTAATTGCTATAAAATCATGCAACATTTTGATTATTGAAGATTTCATAACGTACTAAAAATGCTTTAATAAAGGGTTACTAATTTTGAAAACAAGCTATAAAAAAAATTAAAACAATTGTTTTTATTAATTTTTTTTCATTTATAACATTTTTCAAATAATATGGTAAATTTGTATGAAGTTGAACCACAATTTAAGATATTTTATAAATGTATCAAACTATTTTAAATATTTTTGTAAAATTAAATTATCTACTTATAAATGTAAACCTAAACAATAACTGTTATACCTAATCACAAAAGTTCTTATAATCTATGTGTTAAGTATATACATCAAGAATACAAATCAATAGTCCAAGTAAATTATAAAAAAAATTCTACACAAATCCAAAATACATGGTCAATACAATAGCACACATGGTTCACCAGTTCTAGAGATGGACACATATCCTTCGATAAATATGCACGTGTCGTCATAATTTCATTCACTTATACAAAAACAAAAACAAAAAAACAAGATGTACTTTATAAATAACCATTCCCCAATCAAGAGAACAAATATAAAAGCTTAATAGCTCCACACAATCATTTCGAATAATATATATAGAATACAGAGAAACAGTTTTGAATTTTTACTATTGGGTTTAGTTTACACTAAAAGTAAGAAATAAGCTCTTAAAAATATATATAAAAAAAAAATCATAATTTCATATAATATAGAATGCACAAAGAATTTTGAATTTTGTTATTTAGTTCAACATACAACAAAAAAATACATGTCTTTACGACTACAAAGAAAATCGATTGGAACAAAAATAACATACAAATTTGTTTGTTAGATGACAGTTTGGATATTCCACTCCATATGTATATCTCAAACTCAATATGATTTTCTATTTACACACTAAAAATTTCTCAAATGCATGCATAGAATATTCATTCATCTTGAAATAGTCACCACAAGCACATAGGTTTCGAGAATAAGTAATAGGAATCAAACTAGTCTAGCTGATGCGTGTAGAAACACAATAATGTGAATTCAATATACAAAACTCAACTAAAAGATGAAGCTTTTGTAAGAAGCGGGTACCAAAAGAAAAAAAAAACAAGAGACAAGAAAATAGATTTTGAAGCAAAGAATATGAATCTTTTGAAGGAAATCTTTGTTTCCTTTGGTTGAACAAGTGTACTCATATATAGATAAAAGCAAAAAGAATCTTTGATTTATGTCTAATGATATATGAATCAAATAAAATGATGCTCATTTTATCAAATTTGAATCAAGATGCCAATTTCTGCAACTTCTATTTATTTGATGTGATAGAGAGAAGAATCGACATTGACAGGCATTTCCAGAATCAAGTGTATATCATCTTCCATCTTCTTACTCATTCTCAAGAAAACATTAATATGCATCATCGACACAACATATAAATAGAAAAAAGAGATAATAAGCTAAACTTGAAGCAACACCGTTGTTACCTTTCAAGGTGAGAATAAAGTGAGCCTAAAAAGAAGAGCATCCCAGTCCATTTCTTCAGCTAACTTGTTTATATCCTTTCATCAGGATTATAAAATACCTAATTTCTAGTACCAACCAACTCAAAGTCACATATTAAACAAATGAATAAACATAATTTCAAAATGACCACAGTGCCAGAAGACAATTCAACAAAAGAGACCAAATTTTTACCTCAATGTATTGTTTGAAAGTGGTGGAATTATAGGTAATGGCCTTCTAAACAAATGGGTTCTTTTGGGGCTTCCACCTTGAGGCAAAAGCTTCACAATCATTTGGTAGTCGATAAAGGGAAAGACGAGAGCACGAACGAGGTAACTTATGCTTTGTTTTTCATCGTCATGAGTTTCTTTATAGTCAAATCTGGAGAATATGAACTCATCACATTCTGCTTTTTGGTTTGTTGTTATGAGCTGCTCTGGTGTTCAATCTTGGGTCTTAGGTGTCGATCAAATCATGATAAAGAAGGTTCGGTGGTTATATAATTCCCAAGTAGAAAGTCCTCTACTTGCAAAGTCGATGGTGTTCCGTGCTTCGCAAAGTGTTTAATGATGTGTCTGTAATAGCCTATACATAGGTCCCAAAAAAGAATGCGCTACGCCTGGCCCCCTTTTAAGTAGATGAGAGACGGATGAAAGGGCTTGCTTTCAGTAACATTTAGTGAAGGTGCATAGCTTCTTTGAATGTCCCTCTGATTGACTACTACATGACGGGATAGGATGGATCTCGAAAGAGAGCTCTTTCTTTTGAGTTATGAAATCACTTAGGTTGAAAAGAAAGTCGATGATGCCATAACTCAAACGAGCGGGTGAGGCGAGAGTCCTTCACTGCACGCACTCACAGGAGAGAAGGGATCATCTCCAATCTAATTGGTTTGTCTTGTCTCCTCCTTAGTAGTTGAAGTGTAGGCCGGGAAATCTTAGATCAAACTTTAACTATGTGCATCGGAATACTTGAACATGTTTAAAAAGCGTTAGTCAATCCGTTAAAAGATAGGGGAAAACAACTTTCTTTTCCAACCTGAGATTCTCTTTTTCATTTTTTCTAGTAGAGGAAGGCAATGCTCTCTCTTTATTCTCCTGGGGGACAAGGGAACATCCAGGTACTTTATTATAGGAAAACTACCATTTGAGATTCCTCTTCAATGATCTGGAATTTCTACGAGGAGCGAAGCAGCTTTACCGAGTTGATGAGGGGAAGGAGCGATAACTTTCAGAATAAGCATGATGCAAGCCTCCGTTTATGTATCGACTATCGGCCCCATGGCACTGATCACAAACTTTTTGATCAATTAGGTGCGGGAAGGTATTTCACCATGTTGGACTGGCAACCGGAGTACTACCAAGGGAAGATCGCTGAGAGCGATGAGGGCAAGACGACCTGTGTGAGGCTAGAGCATTAGAGTTTATAGTAATGCTAGCCTAACCAATGCCTCCTTTTGCACAAAGATGAATGATGGATTTCGCCCCCCATGCATCGTGAATGGGAGAGGTTTCTGGTAGTCTATGCTATTTGATGCTAATTGATACTAAATAGATCGGATGAGATTTTGGTGTATACTATCATTGGAAGAACACGCGGAGCACCTTTTTCACATAGAGTAGTGTTCCAGATCATAAGGGAAAATCTGCTTTATGTGGAAAAGGTGCTTTGCAGGTCTAGTTCCTTGGGCATTGGATTGGTGACGACATGAGTTGGTTTGATTAAGAGAAGGTGCGTGCAAGCCATGGTGGACTGGGAGATGCCACGCAAGGTGCATGAACTATGATTCTTCCTTAGATTAGTTCTACTTCCAAATCTTTTTTTTTTAGTTATTTTAAACTATAGGGTGTTCATCGAGGGCTTCTCGGGTGATCAATCAGAACGGCTTAAGCTTTCTATTATATTAGTAAAGGGCTAATGAGAGGCGTGTGCAATTGCTTTCTTTCTTTCTCCTGCTCGATCTCTTCAATGCCTATAATTTGAGAGATAACTGGAAAGCCTTCTCCAGAATTATAGGATGCGACACAAATAATGACTCTCTTCACCGGGATGTCAGCAAGTTAGGCAACTGTAAGGTTTTTTATAATCGGTGGAAGGCAAAACACTGCCCCAACAAAGTGAAACTAAGGGTCTAAAAGAGTGAACAATCTGATCTATGGGGTGTTAACTCTCGGAGGACGGCTAAGAATGTCCCTAAAAAGGAGCAGATTGATGGGGTCTTTTAAAGCACGAATAGAATGATCTAAAGGTGGTGTGCAACCTCAAAAAATGGTCGTATCTCTTTGATGAATGTGGTATCGAGGTTTAGTTCATTTGGAAAAGAGGTCGGGAGACCGTGTGAATGGTTGAATTGATGACTTCACTTCGATCGCTTCTACTGAACCTCAAGAAGACTTCGATCATTCAACTTTAGCGAAAGAAGGAATGAATCATGTCACTCGAAATTTCGGAGAGTGAATCTTCTGTTTCAGATCCTGGCCTTGGTAGAACTTGTCTTTGATTGGGTTTTCAATTGAAAAGATGTTAGGCCAGTTCCTCATGTGCCAAAGAAGCCGAGTAAATCTCGATTGAATCCAATTCGACGTTTTTCCTACTCAATCTTTTTTTATAGAAAGAGCACTCGAGAGCATAAGCAAGTTCAGTGGTTTCAACCTCTGTAATCTATCAATGGGAACCTCAAAGCTGTCTGAGGGAGAAGCAACCTCACATTAGGCACTACCACAACATCAACTGGTAGGTGGAAGGTCCACAATAGCGAAGATCAATCCATCTCAATCTACAAAAAAAAACATTGCCTTGGGCATGCAACCCAAAAATCTCGACAGACAGCTCGCTTCTTTTAGAGCCTGGTACAAGCCAAGCTCCTTCGATTCGACAACAAGAGTCGGTTATAGAATAGTCTTTTGGTCAGCTTTCCTGTTCTTGAAGACTTTCTAGCTGGTAGGCTTGACAGTGGACCTACCTTACTGACAGGGAAGATATGAAATATCTCATACGCTTGCCTTCACTTAGAAACTCTACGCCCCCTACCTTATTACTTAATAATTAAGTTAAGGCATGCTCTCGAAATGTTATTTACTCCTTCTTTCTTGTCTCCAATGATTAACCTATTCCAGGGCAGTTTGGTGATTAACCTATCTCGCACTACTCGAAGTCTTTGTAAACTCATTGTCCGTAGTGGAGGTTGTTGTGAGGAGATCCTTGTAAAGTGAAGATTGCTTCAAGTGATCGGGAAAGGAAAAATAAAAAATTATTGATTTATTTCCAACACTCCGGATAGGCGGAAGGATCTATATCAATCCACATTGGCAAATTGAGGCTTTCTCTACTAGGAGTCATCAAAGGAGGAATGAGCTTATGCTGGTTCGATAAGCCAAGGAAAAGCAACCACCGCTTGGTTTTGACACTCAAGCGACTCGCCCTGCCAAACATCGATGCAAAAGTTAGATTTCACCACCTCTATCAACCTAAAGCGTCCTATTCTCTTTTTCAAATCCAACCTAGAAACTGTATCTCCCCTAGAAAACCCTCGATCTCCAAGCCCCTTGTATAGGTCGGGAAAGCTTGGATGCCCCTACTCTCAACAAGTTGTTGGTTGGGATCGTGGAACTATCGCTTGAAAAGTAAGTAGGTCCTTGTTTGGTCATAAGGATAATGGTTCTTATTAGATTAGGGGTGGCCGGCGAAGGGGTTACCCGTGATTGCTAATGGTATAACCAGAAGAGGGGTATGGGAAACAAGGTTACGCGCTGGGTAGCGCAGCGCATCAGTTTTGGGTACATAGGCGACGAGGGGTGCTAACCCGGCCACCCAACCCAGTAGGTAATGGGCGGGCCGACCATAGGTTTGAATCCAGCCACCTTTTTGTCTATCATTCTGTGGTTATTGGATGATGGGAATAACAAAGCAGAAATTTGGAAATAAGCATAAAATGTCAATACATGAATTGTTTCATTATTCGTTATTTCCTAGTCTTTTCGTTGCATTTACTTACAACAAGAAACAACCACCAACATTTGGTGCAGCACCTGCATTTTGGTGTATTCTTCTTTCTTTCGTTGGTCTTTCATTCCGTCATAATCCTAATTACTTATCCAATTACAACGTATTAGCTGCGAATGCACCTTTCTTTTATCAAATCTCAGGTACACGGTCTAATCATGAGGGTAGTATTTTATCATGGTGTTGGATCCGAAGTTTTTATGGATTCCTTCTTTGTTATCGAGGTCGACCCCAAAGCCATAATGTCTCAAAACGAGGAGGCCATAGAGAAACTCTTTTTTATTCCTTTCTTTCAAACTTCGTGAAGAACCCCATTCGAGATTTCCTTCGCGGCGAACAAAAAGGTGGGGTTGTGCCCCAATTGTACACTTCCTTTGCTCTATGAACTGTTGTTGATTCTGAACTTCGTTCGCAAAGGAATCGGACTTTTGACAGGCCAGCCCTTTTTTATGCACTGCTTTACCATAAAAGGAAAATGAGCTTCGCTCTTTTGGGCTCCGAGAGCTCCTGTGGTTTGCGAGAAGGAAAAAGGACTCATCCTTTGTTGCATCTGGCACAAGATGATAAAGAGAAAGCTTCGTCTATCGATGAACAGCAGATTGACGAAACTCTAGGCATTGCTTTGCTTTTCTCTTCTTTCCTATCAGCGAGTTCCAATCCTTTTGTTTGAAATTTCTTTGTTCGTACCGAACCACTTGCAGAATCAAATCCTGTTCCCCAAGATCCTATATCAGCTATACATCCTTCTTGCATTTATGCCAAAGACATCGCCAGTACTATTGGTTTTGGCTTATGTAGATCTATAATGATGAAAGGGATTGTGGCACTTCACTAGCCGCGAATGTGGAAGGATGCCGCTGAAAAGAATGGAACTCTGCTTCACTCTACTGGATGCGTCAGATACCGTATAACAAGCGAGCTTTTTACCCTCAAATTCAAACACGTGGGCGCAAAATGCTATCCTGGTTTATTGTTGCGTAGCAATAGAAGCCTGGTCATGGTGCTACAGTAGCGCTTCTTCTCCTTCTCTTCGCTCTGGACAGGAGGGCTAGTGGACACGGGGAAGGAGCATGCGAAGCGTGTCATTCGTAATTGAAAGAAAAAGACCATTACTTCGCTTCTTTGTTGGACCGCCTACGTGAACACAGTGGTCTCTGACCAGAACAAGGAACAAATTTGAATTTGAATCTTGATATGTCGGTTCGTTTTAACTGTATGCATCTTGCCAGGAAGTTGGGGGCTCATCATGAATTAGGTCGGGGTGGCTGGTGGTTTTGGGATCCTTTAGAAAATGCTTCTTTTGTATCTCGAGTATTAGCCATAGCTCATATTCATTAAGTCATTTACCCATTCTTCATTCTTGGACATCGTTTCTTAATATTGTGACTTTTTCATGTTGTGTCTCAGGAACGTTTTCAATACAGTTCGGATTGCTAGCTCCCGTCGTTTTGCTACAGATGATACATGGGGAATCTTATGGCAGTTCTTTCTTCTAATGATCGACATATCAATGATTCTTTTCTCCTAGATGAAGCAACAAGCATCGATTCGTAGAACCTATAAAAAAGAGATGGTTGTAGCGCGAAGTACTCTAATTCACCTAGTCACTAGGCTCGCGCGCAACCTCGCCCGTTATGTTATGGAAAAATTGAACTTATTGCAGGGTTGGTTATTCAGAGCTAGCAATTGGTTGCTGGATTTCATCCCGCAGTTGGAAGAAAATCGTTTTGGGGGTCACAGTGGCGTGGCTAAATGTAAAGAAATCTGCCCCTACAGTGTTTGATCTATTGATTCTTTTTTTCTCCGAAAGATGGTCAAGGTAGCTTGATTCCATGCCACTGCACTAGATGCACATGTAGTCATAGTAGTTGACTTAGAATGCCTCTGTTCTATACTAAAATATTACTTTAGTTGAATGGAATCTTTGCTCTGCAAAATAAGGCAGACGAGTATACCATTAAAGATTTTTATGGTTTTCTCAGTTTCGAATAGTATATGAGTGGAGCGAGAGCGACTAAAGTTTATTTAAAGAATAGAGGTTTTTGATGTAGTTGTGCACGTTTTTGCTTTTTCATCGAGATTGGGTTGGTATTAAGCGTCAGTACTTCATCGAAAAGAATGCATAGCATTCCAAGTGAGATGTCCAAGATAAAAGGAAGGAAAGGAAGAATCGACGAGCTTTTTCAGGCCCAAAACTCAGAATCAGTGGAATGAATGTATCTAAGGCTATCCATTAAAAAATTGATCTTATCTGTATAGATAGGTGAAACCTAGAGAGCTTTACTTTAAGATAGCTTGGGCAAGTAACTCCCCTTTCCAAAGAAGAGTGCTACCCCTTGACCTGACTTATTCAGGTCTTTAGGTGAGCTTGCATAATCATAATAAGTAAGTAAGCACAACTAAACTCTTCTCTAGATCATTGGATCGCCCCAGCGGGGTTGCTCTAACTTAAAGGGCCCTGAAAAGCGCAACACTCCAATAACGGATCCTTTTGTAGGTTCAGGGGCTAAACGTACCTTGTTTGATAGGCTCCCTTGGTCTTTCACTGCTGATGTTGTGCGTTGATGAGTGGGAGAGGTAGCCGAATTAGAATATCACTATTGGCACGGACATAGCGCAGGAAATTTCAATAAATAAAATGAGAAATAAACATGGAGGAAAACACAGCCCTCTCAGTTGCTCTCTACACGGTGACTATCCTTTTGGGTGTTACCTTATAATATATTTTTCGTAGAGGTTCATTTTCCTCACTTAGGAAACGAGAAAGGGAGGAGGGCCCTGAATTGGAGCTCGATTCCAAGCAAGGGAAATTGGATGACGAAACAACATCGTCATCTAATCATCTTGGTCCTGAACTCGTCTCTGAGCTTGAGGCCCCTCTTGTGATAGATGGGAATAAAGAGAGAAGGTTTATGTTTCATTCAACCAACTATCTTTTTGAAGCTGAGAGTTCACAGTGTTCATTCTATAGATACTAGAAAAGCCAAAGAGAATGGAATTTTAGATTAGTCAATTGAAATTAAGGAACCACATCCCGACCCAGCCACAAATTCCAAACTTTTTAGCTGAAGTTGACCTGCCACAAGCGCATTTGATGGATTTCGTGGATACTCTACGCTTAAAGGCTTCTATCATTCTGGAGTCGTATTTGGATTCTCTTACTCGTGAGTAATACGCCTTGTTAGACGTAACACAAAGTCTTGCTCAAAGGGTCAGCTCTGAGATATAGTAACTTGAGATGATCTCAGTATGCTACTCGACCAGTTGCATAATCTAGGCAGTGAAAATGGTATGAAAGCCTTGGAGCTGTTAATGTCATAAGTGGCAGGATAGTGGGGGTCAAATTGCTTTGAGAAAGAGAAAGATAGAAAAGATCCCAAGACAAGCCATGTACTACTATCAGCCATAGAATGATGGCATTGTGGATCTCATTTGTATTCCAGTTTTTTGGACAGAGTTAGATGTGGCCTTTCATTCTTTATGGAGTGAGAGGGCTAAGAAGAAAGGGTTGGTTGCCCCTTACGTGCTTTTTTAGGAGGAGTTTAGTGTATTCAGATGGAAGGGAAGCTCATATCGAAAACGAATCGGGCATCTATGGAATGAATAAACCTTCTGCGTTCTCTAGTAAGCTGCCATTTTCATATATTGAAGAATAAAATTGAGAAATTG
>JAOANK020000075.1:43982-59578 GCA_026257165.2 Telfairia occidentalis
AATCTTCGTTTTCGAGAGGGATAATCAACTCCGCAAATATCGATCGAAACTTGAACCCTTGTATAGGTATGCAATTTAAGAAAGCACAACAATTGAAATGGGTAGTCCGTATTGGTATCAGATCTATTCCCATGTTCTGATCTTTCCATTTTTTTTACCCATTTCTTGGGTAAAGTCTCCCAACTATATTTGAAAATGAATTGGTTATCCATAATGATTAAGATTCACTTGTAGTTCCGCTTCTTGCTCTAAAAATGAAGAAAGACTTGTCGGAAATCGCCGGTTGGGTTGTCCAACCAAGAAAGACATGGGAATCTGACAGGGAATGGAATTCTTTTCGATCTTGTACTAAGGTACATGGAACACCAACCCAATCTCGATGAAACGACAAGCGACTACATCAATCAACTACAGCTTAAGCAATGCATCAAGGACTCCTTAAAATGGAGTTCTTTCGGCTCTGTAAAACCTGAATTCACTCCCTGAACAAGACTAACCACGTGTTAAGAGATAGGCGACCCTCTCATACGCAATTTCCACCTCTTTTGTTTTTCTTGTTTATGTAAGAAATTTCGTAAAAAGAAAAATAGCCTTTTCTTTTTATGCAATTTTCGCCGGGCATTGGGGGCTATTATACTGAGCTTAGCGCTCGCCGAGTCTCTTTCTCCTATGGGCTTCAGCATTGTTTAGTAGATCCGGTTATCCCTTGTTGGCTATATTCTTTGTTCCGATACGAGAAAGCAAAAAGAACTACATGAAGTGTGATCCTCTAAGGGAAGGGATGTAGGCAGCTTCGTCCAGGAAGTTCCACTTTAAGGTTGTTGCTACGACCTGCGCATCGAGTGATGATAAAGCTTGTCATCCTTTGGCCTCTAAGCACTTCGATTCTCTTTCCGTACTTCTTTGATTTGAGCTTCTAGTACTGTTGAGTAAGTCACTCTCTTCCCATCCAGAAGTTCACGGATCCGGTCGGGACCAAAGAATGATTTACAAGGGCAAGCCCTTTCTCGGTTTGCGGCGCGTTTAGCCCGCGATTCGCGGACAACGATAGAGCTTCTGTAAAGGGGATTGAATAAAAGGAAAGGAATCAAACAAGCGCGCCAATGCTTGCTATAAGAATTGCCTACGTCCCTAATGGGAAATTCTTAGTAGTCTTGGCCTTTTTGACAGTCCTATATTCGCACCGAAGGTGAGTGGTTGCCCTTCTTCTGCAATGTAAGACCTCCCTTTGTCTGTGACTGTAGGCGCTTTACAGAAGCTCTATTTTCTTTCTCTTTTCGCCGGATCGCGAAGTATACATAGTAATTCTTTGCTTTTCCTTTTTGTTGTTTGTTGTTAAGCAGTGATTTAAAGTGAAATGCATCCGTCTCTTTTAGTTAAACTAAGAAGTCTACCGTAAGCCAAATGAATAGGTGTAACCAACGTTTCTTATTTCTTTCTGTAAGGGCACTAGCCTCCTTAATCTTTGTGTGCAGAAGGTGCCGCATGGGTCTCTTTCAGCGGTGCAAAGCAAATGTAAGCCTCTTTTCATTAATTTATAGAGTAGTCCGGGCATTTCGGACTTGCTAGCTAACGAGCAGCTAACAAGAGGAAAGAAGAGCGACAAGCGTACTGCCGGAATGAATGATTCAGATATGGGCTATAGGCACTTGAAGGGGAGGACAGAGATACCGGTGGTTGTTATGAAGCCTACCCACTAGTGAGCATTAGAAGGACAAGAAAGCATACGAGTAGGTTCGATTCCTGCTGGATGCACTTGGAACGTTCAGTTCAATCGCTGCTCACGGAATTTAAACATATAGCTCGCCCTTATAGCTTATGGGGCACTTCACTCGCTTAACACTCGGGGGATAGATGACTGAAAATCCCGCTTAGAGATCGCAACCAACAATAGTCAGAGTCGGAGTTCCCATCCCCCCGTTTTACCTTCAAATTACGGTTGATCCGTCGCCTCCATTAGATTCGGCAACTAAGGACGAGATTACCATAGGCTTTTATGTCCCGAATGTTATATTTAATAAGGTCGCCTTGACCGCCGTATAACCTTTACCCGAAAAACTGGAGCACAGCTATACTTTCATCGCTTTCACTAGAACCAGAGTCATAGGGGCACTTTTCGTTTTGCCTTCCTTAAGTCCAGGAAGAACCCCCGATGTTTTTTCGTGGAGCGCAGAATTTGCCTTAATCTAGAGAGTATATACAATCTATGTCACTGGCAAGAGCATGATTGAGGGCTTATACTGTAGTCTGTAACTCTTCAATTGGTTATTGGCTCTACCCCCAGCCCCTTCATATTCCGTATCTTGCTGCTTCTTTGCTTGCTTTTCTCGATCAAGCATTCCGCAAAGAGGTAGTAGCATTTGGGGTGACAATAATTTAATTTTCCGGATAAGCCGGCACAGCTCTTGCTTGCTGTCTGTATGTGGTAGGGTCTGGTCAACTGCCCGGCCACCTCTTTAGCTCATCTCTTGTCAACGCTAGAACTTTTTTTTAAATGATGCCATTCCGAAGTGAAGCTCAATTTCTATTCATTAGTTCAGCGCTAAGATGTAGAACTGGATTGTATATGGGAGCGCTTGAAATGGTTTGGTTTAACCGAATGCTCGCGTCGGTGTTGCTGAGCCCTTTCGCTCCTTGAATCACTGAGAACAAACTTTCTACGATCCTATAGTGGCTTATCGTAGCTAACAAATGATCTTCACCAAATTAGGTCCGCATGTAGCCCGATACGAACGCAATTACATGTCTCAATACTGACTACCTACCCGGACCGGGGACGGAAAGGGCTAAATATAGCCCAAAGAATTATGGCCCTACACCGAGAAGTTATAACGGACTCTTTCAGTCAAGTTGATTTGGGGCTGTGTTCAATAACTGCCGTCCCATCCCTCATTACTGATGCGTATTTTGCGCCTGTCTCTTTTCTATTCACTTTTTTTCTTTCTTGTTTTCTTGAGCTCCGCATGCAAGTCTTTGGTCGCTGGGCTAGGGCATCCAGTTGACAGCGAGGTTTCTACCTTGATTATCCGCACTTCCCAGGTTGAGCTGCAGGGCCAGGCTCCAATAAAGGGCCTCCACCTCCTCCTGCATTTTCCAAGCAGATTACCGATTTCAGGCGATACCTTTGGTCTAAACTATCAGAATCCTGGTTCCCCATGAGCTTTCGGCCCACCTTGTCCCAGTCAGCAAAAGAAAGCTTCCAGATATACGAACTCTCATCCGGCCAGGGGTCCAGAACCCAAAAATGGATTGATTTAGTCTTTTCTGGAATAATTAGATGCCCATGCCTTAAGGTAAGGGCTGGACTAGAACTTCCCCCAATCACCGTCCCTGAACAGGCAGACATGACGGACAATCTAAATGACTGCCCTTACCACGGCGAGATCTGCTACACTTTTAAGTCGTGGGTCCAGAAAAAATAAGGGGAACATTGTCCTTGCTCAAAATTTCTACAAGGATCCTTCACGAGCAGGACCCAGCACCTGTAACATGGTTGGCTTCGGGAGCAACTCGAAGAGCTTAACTTCCCAGAATAAGAAGAAGAGCCTAAGATGGTAGACCAGATGCAACTCAGAAAAGGGAAGACACTACCCGAACGTCAACCCCCAGTAGCCAAGGACAAAGGAAAAGAGAAAAAGAAAAATCCTCCAATGCCTAAAATATCTTTTGCTTCGCAACCTCACACTAAGCAAGTAAACTACCTATGGTCGAGCAAGTAAACTCCCTCGTGCCTTGCTTCTTCTACTTTTTTAATCAAGAGTACCACCAATTCTTTCATCAAAAGTACGAGGTTTTTACCTCTTACATCTACCAATTTTGTATTGAAAATCACGGGAAAATGGATTTCGTGTCAACGGATCTTCCAGACTTCTCATGTGAGAAAAGGATGTCATTAAAGTCCCCAGCAAGAAGCCAAGGCAAGTTATGAGAGCTTGCAATGCGGATTGCCACAATTCAAGCCTCTTCTAATGACAAGGCTTGCCATAAACAGCACTAAACATCCAAGCCTTGCAAGTAATGCACATAGTAATGGATTGCTCAAGACACTGTCTAATTTCAATATCAACCTTATTATTATCCCACAGAACCCAAATACCCCGCAGTGGCATCAGAAACTCCAGCCTTAGAGAAAGCAATCTCAGCAATTAGCCTTTTAGCTCTCCTACCACTAATTCTAGGTTCAAGAATTACTAGAATGTCAACATGATTCAATCTACCGAAATCTTTGATGGCAAGCAAAGCATCCCTTCTTCCAGCACCCCCAACAACCTTTTTAAACAAAGAGAGAAGAGGAAAAGCCTTAGGGGACAGACCCCAATGAAGCAAGATTCATAGCCTCCAAAGAATAAGAGGCTTCATCCACAGTCTCAGTAACTTGAACTGCTTCCATTCCAACATCAGAGTCACCAATCTGCACCACCTCATCAATGGAACTTGGGACCTGGGACATCAATTCAATAGCACGATCTAAGGCGGGGGTCATGGCGGTTGGAGAGCAATCCATAAGGAGGAGGAAGACTGCTCACAGAGCCCCTCTTTGACTTTCCCTTGCACATCAGTAAAGTCCACTTGAGCAGCAGGGGAAGCAACAACTTTATCCATAATTCTAACTGCTGGTTTAGCCTTATACTTAGAACCACCAGAAGCCAATTTAGCGGGGCCCCCCTTAGAAGAACTTGCCAAATTGGGGGTTGGGGATGTCCTTCAGAGGTTTCCTCGCATTCTTAGCTTTAGCCTTGTCAGAATTAACTGATTGCTTCGCCTTCTCAACAGGCTTGCTAAGCTCAGGCTCAATTTGAGCTTCAGAGTGAGTAGGAGCCTCAGTAATTACATCATCATTTGACAAGGCATTGAAACGAGACCCTGAGACACCAGATTTGTTTTCAAATCCATTACCTGTCTTTACTTCGTAACCTCCATGGCCCCTGGGTCTATGTTGCCCTGGAGGAATCTCAGAACTATTCTCATCAGCTACAGGCATTTCTTGCCGGAGCACTCTCATCCATAATTTGGTCATTCTCATTGTTTTCAGTAGTTGAGAAGTCATTTCCCCCGCTTCGCCCGAACGGTCGGTATGCGAAGCCCTTGTAACAGGAGTGAAGAATGACCCGACCCGGCCACAAGAAGACAGGCAGAGTGGCGGGGCAATGGTACCAGACGTTAAGGAGAGAGAAGTTAGTTGGTCTATATGAGAGCCCAGGCGAGTCTCGTGTGTGATAGTCTGACCGGATATAGTTCCCTTCGGCGGACAAAGAGCAATAACCGTGCTTATCCTTCTAATAAAGAAAGCCTAAGAAAGCGATTCACCCACTACTCCTACTACTAGTATAGAAGAAGATCTATTAATACGCACGGCTACCTATATAACAAGTTGCCTCCGACCTCTGTCTCACGACCGAAAATAGAACCTGTAGCTTCATGCCCTGACCTGAACTGAACTACTACTGGCTTAGCTGCCTAGCTACTAATAACTTGGCACCCGTCCTGCCATTCCACTCAGGGCACACTTGTTAGCTACAGTTCCCATCTGTCTTGTAAAGAACTAGAACTCGAACTGCCCGCAGTTACGGGACTAGCTCCCCGCAACTACAGTGACTCTTGCTTCTGAGCTTCCAAATCCTTACTTATTGGGATTTTTTACCAATTCCTATTAAAAAACACGGGAAAACAAGCTTTTTTCATGGTTTTTTTGGTTGTCGTAAAGGGAATTGAGGATTTCTAACGGGGAAAACAGACTGAGAGCTCGTTTAAGCACGTAAAAATATTGAGTTTACAACCCCATTGTGTACCCGGAGATGTAAATACCTCTTCACGCCGCATAGATTCTTAGCTTCTGAAGCACCCGAAAAAGAAGAAGTACTAACCAGAAGCAGATGATTGCGGACCTCTGGAACACAAGATGTGCTTTTTGAAAATAGTGGTAACACATTCTATCTCTTTTATTATTTACTTTAGGAATAATTCAAATGAAAAGGGGGACGAACTAAATATGGCTAAAAAAAATTGTAGTACCATCGTCATCGATAAAAAAGGCACCCCTACACTGGAAATCTCATCATCTTCTTTACTAATTGCACTAAAGGTAAAATCATACAAATCTAATTCTTTGGAAATTTCGAAAAAACCCACTGCTACCCAGATTGAAAGGCAGGAATATAAATCTCGTTATAATAACGAGCATAGGTAATCACATAAGAAAAGAAATTACCTATTTTGATTTTTCTTTTTTCATTAAGGGGTAATAATTTCTCTGTAAACAGAATAAACAGGCGGAACGCGCTCCGCTTTGGACCCATCGGTCCTTGCCTTTAACCTTAGTGAGGTGCTTGAACCTTTCCCAGGATAAGTACGCCGTGTTCGGCAATGATGCTTTCCTTTGTGATGACCTCGTCGCTGCAAAGTACTTAGAAGAAACCTTGTCTGAGCTGGAGGTCAAGATTAGCCATCAAAAATCTCGAGTTTATAGTTTATATAGTTTATATAAGGGTGCTGATTAGGCTATTTGCTAAGTGGTTTAGGATTATAAACTTGCGGACGGAATTGCCCCTGGTTTCCGCCCAGGCCTTTCTTAACTTCTACCATCCCTATGGATATGAACTAATGGCCATTAATGATAGGTATCTCGTAAGTAGGTTTTTCTACCTTGTGCAGGATTGGAGGGGTGGGCTATAAATCCCGTAGTAAAATCGACCATCGGTAAGTACCAACGGCTCTTTTCAATGTATGTACTCACGGCCACGTAAGTCCAGCCCCTTCTACGATGTAGAGTGGTGCCTTGGGCGAGGACTTCCACTCGACCCTTACATTCGCGTGTCTTCATTGATGCCTTCTTTCCGGGCGCCAGTTGTGTCTTCTGATTTTAGCATTAAATAGAGCGATCCTTTATTGGTTTGGTTAATCTTGGTTTACTGTGGAAGTTGTTCAACATGGCCGGTGATCTCATAAGGTCACCGTCGAAGATAAAAGCTTTGACGCCGGGGCACCCTGGGTGTCGGCTATTTTTTTTTTACAAAAAGAACATATAATATGTTTGTACCGAGAGCTGAATTAACAACCGCAGACGGGTCAAACATGTGACAAAAGATCTCGAACATTAAGAAGGCCACCTATAGGTCGCCGACTCCGACTTTAAGTCGAAACAATGACAACATGAAGAGCCAATCAAACGATCTAGCGGTCGCTCCTGATTGAACGTACCATCGGTCGCGCAATACGGGGCCATTAGCAAATCATGAACAGGTTTCAATAACCTTTGATTGACATAATTACCGATTGCAAAGAGCCTCCCTTGTTCAATAGTTTGACCCAAACGACCGGCAACCTGTGGTATCTCCAATTGAGAATGATGCGGGGCCCGATAAAGGATTAAAAAAATTAAAAATAGAGGCCAGAAAATAACTTATTGTTAGAATCCCTAGCGAAGAACTCTTTTTGGCCACAAGATGCCAGAAGACCAATAAATACCCTGTGAGTGGATAAACTCCAACAGGAAGATGTATGCGGACATCTCGAACATCCCACACGGGAAACAATACTGATAAATAAGGTCCTTTCCACTGGATGCCATAATGTTCGACTATCCCCTTTAATTAAAGCTTCATTGGCCTGCGACATTGTCAGAACCGTCTTCCAGGTTGGCTCCCAAACGATACCTTGATTAAGTGGTCTCTTGGTGAACCAAGGGGTGTACCTCTCTAGGATAGAAACCATATTCTTTTTCATTGTGGTCACTCTATCGTAGACAGATGACATGTCAGCTATTGGTGTTTCGAGAGACTCAAAAGTAGATTTCTCAATCTTCTTTGCAAGGAGAATGATCCTATACAAAGAAAAGAATGACAAGTAGACCTTTACAATAACATCCGACTGCGGATCTCCACGTCGGATAACCTTCCGATGAAAAGAAGGGATTATCCGGGGGGGGGCCTATCCTAGTTAGTGATACTGGGACTGGTAACAAAGAGTGGGGCTGAGGATCACCTCCATAGGCGATCATCAGAGACGACGAACACTGCTTTAAAAAAAGCGCAGTAGTTAGTAGTCCTCCACCTTTTCTTTGACCCGCCGAAGCGAAGCACACTACGAGCGAACAGGTGAGCGGCAATACAATGTTACTTAGTAAGACCGGATTAGGAGCACCATTGAAAGCTACTCTTAATCCCCCAATTCTCTGCCACCGTATTGGTGACAATTTGAGAAGAGAGTCAAATAATTTAAACCCTAATTATTTGATAGGTGTCTTTGGCGATCAGTACTAGAGGAAGGTCTTTCACCAACTTAGTGCTGCATCCCTGGGGTCACCGCGTCTCCCCGTGTTAGGTGTTTAAACACTGACACTAATCTCAAGCCGTCAACAATACGAAACGAACTCATCCACGGGATCAAATAAAGTTTGACCCTAGAAAGGCACTTGGTCGGTTACCCAAGTCGCTATTCAGAACGAGGTGAATCAAACCTCATTTGAATGCGTGCGGTTGTAGTTATCATATCGGAGATAGGAAGTACTATCACCAACCCTATGCCGCGGCATGTACTAACCGATGGACGATCAGCACGACGGCGGGAACCACCCACTATCCAAGGGCTTTGAAACCCGGGAGTCAAAGGTACAGATTTATTATATTTAGTATGGTCCCTCTGGTCTAACACAGCCAAGGGCCGGTAGGGGGCTTATTTTGTAATAGAATAGCCCAGAAGTTTGCTCTTCGTAGGAGTGCTCCTATGTTAGCAGGACATTTCGTGCAAGAACTAGGTTGTTTTTTCTGCTCTATCTCTGAGGACTAGTAGCAACCTAAATAAGATATTGTTTCATAGAATTGGTTGTTCTTTCTCTCTCCTTTCTTCTAGAGTCGTTCATTTCGGTCTAACTTCGTTACTGTACCCCCGTCTCACTCCGACAGCGTACTATCCTAGACCTCTGTCTATCCGATAGAAATTCATAGTTAGGTTAGCCAGCCCGGTAACCCCGACAAGTGGGAGGCTCCGCACTTTCCCTATCATACGATTCTGCCAGACTATTCTATTTCATTCATTCTCCATTCAAAACCGTCTACTCCGGGAACCCATAATCTGACGATTCTTTCATATGATTTTTTTCGTGAATTCGACATCAGTGATCTACGACCATCTTTTCTTCTTTCCATTCCAAAAAGGAATGGTTGGTATGCGGTCCGTCCTTAGAAATACCCGGGGAATCCCCCCTTTGTGATTGTTCCAAAGCGTGCTTCCGTTTCTTGTTCTTCGAGCTCAACTGGTCATGCTTCTTTCTCAGTTGCGCGATTCCTAGCTCCTAGATCCGGATGTAGGTGAGTCTGATTGTTCTGACTTCTACTGTTGTAAGTTGCCTTAAGGCGCCTTCCAGTTCCAGCCCAATAGGGGAACTTTCCGGTGCCATTTAGAAGAAGGAAGAAAAACCTACGTATCCTTTCGCCTGGAGCTAGGGTCAAAGATCAGTCCAAGCTAGGATCAGCTCTCGGAAGTAAAATCTCTCCTCTGCAGCTAGGTCAGTTCGGGCTACGACCCTTCGCGCAGGGCAGTTCATGAGCTGCCATCTCCGACCGAGGTTAGGTCTTCTTTTGCTCTGCTGCTGTTATTCTTCCTCCAACCTGTACACAAGCCAAGGCTTCTCGAAGTCAAGTACATCAAAGGTAGGGGAAGAAAGGGTCATCTCAGGATGGACTCAATATCTATTATCTTGCCACTTCCCTTTCTCCAAATCTTTCGTTTCAAGCATCAAACGGAAAAAAAAAAATAGTAAAAAGAGAGTAGACATATAAACAAGCCCAGGAAGAATGTACCGAAACATCATACATATGAGACTGAAAGCTTCGTCTACCCGTGAAAAATTCTGTATTGATCGACCTGTGTGACACTAGCCAATCAATTCATTCAATCGACGAACTGGTCGGGATGATAACCAGAGACTTTTCCTGTTCTTGGAGCTCAATCACTAAGGCAGGCTGCTTTCCCATTTCTGTATTTAAAAAAATGGGGATCCCTCCGCTGGATAAGGTGGGTTGCTTTCTCATAGTCTCCATTTCGAGATGGTGGATCAGGCTAATCAGACTTGAGCTCTCTCGTCTGGAATGGAAGGACGTTTAAGAATTCCTTTGGTAGTAGGTATGGGGCACGCTTCTTTCAGGAGACAAGCTACCTGAGGCAAGTAGCTAGTTGACTGTAGGTTTAGAGGATAGATTCTAACTAATTCTCTCTCTCCGGTCTTGCTCTTCCTCTTGCTAGGCGAATGGGCCCCAAGAAAGGGTTTCATTCTCGTAGATCACTAGGAGAGATAAGAATGTATTAGCTGTTAGCTCTTCTTGCCGTAGCGCTAGGCTGTCTTCTCTTTGTAGTTGGGAGAGCTAGATGGCGCAAGGGGTCTTTCTCCTCATCTTCGAAAACGGACTGAGAGCTCGTTTAAGCACGAGAAAATATTGCCCCCATTGTGTACCGGGGGGAATTAAACATCCCAAAGCGAGGTTATCGTACAGATCCTTAGCTTTTGAAGCAATTGCAATTCAACGGATTGATGTGGAATCCCGTGGTGTAGAAACTTCTTCTAAGAATTCCGTTTTCCCCGTTAGAAATCCTCAATTCCCCTTACGAGGACCTTGAAAAAAACGAGTTTTCCCGTGTTTTTTAATAGGAATTGGCCAAAACCCTGTACTTTTTCTTTTAAAAGTAGGATCAATCCTGTTGAGGCATGAACATCTCCTCCGTTCCTGCCCGCGGACTGTAATCTCGAGATTGAAAGCCTTAAAACTCTCTTGGTGCTTTCTGCGGTCACTAACACTAAGAGCATGCGCCTACCCGCTTCACTCTATCATGAGAATAGTTCAGGATGTCAATCCCTTAAGCACTGAGCTAGCTACATTGGGTTACCCGCCGCAACAAAAAAAAAGACTGCACAACAAGGTCTGAGTCAACGGCTTTAGATGTCCACGACGAAGTCTTTAGGTCTGGTGACGGCGGAATCAATATTACAGATTCCGTTGAGGAGCCAAGGAATGGAGCTTATATCTTTATTTTTGTTTTATCATGGGACTATTACGGAGGTGCGATCTTAAGATCTAAGGACCTTGGCGGCTTTATGTACGAATTTATCCCGGGCGAGTAAACGGAGTAATATGTAGCTAAAATTTCCTTCCGAGTGTACTAAGTAAGCAAGCTACTTGAAAGCTGATGGGAGTACCGGGGCAGCAAGATAAGATATGGAGCAGGCCATGAAATGGGTATAATAGGAATTTATAAAGCCCTATATAAGCAATAGGACCTTTCACAGAGACCAAGGCCAGAACCTCCACCAGCCGACGTGTCTACTCGAATGACTCTTTCATACAGTATGCAGAGTGCTTGCTTCAGCTCCAGCTACTAAAGCCAACCAATAGACCTGTTCATACAACAATATTCCAACTCGTCTTCCTGTTCTAGTTCTTTATGCCTTCGTTCGTTCCTTTTGTTGTCCCGGCCCGTTTTGCTGCTGTGCTCTCGTCTCTCTTTTTTCTATCCCGTCGTTAAAGTGCTTCTATCTTTCCTTAGCGTTTCACACTAAGCTCTTCGATCCTTAGCGCAAGCACTAAGTAAGCAAGCTACCTTAACAGATAGGGGTGATTTTCTTTACAGAAGCACGAGTGGAACGCTTTCACGGCGGCTGTCTTCCTCTTTATTTTTCTTTCAGCTGTGACTACTGGCATCTTTGAGCAACCTTGACCTGTCTTTCTTGTCTGCCTGCCTTGACTGTCGCAATTAGCTTCCCTGCCTTGCTTTCCGCTTTTGGCACTAATGAGCTGAGCTTCCTTTACAGCCGACTAAAGAAAGATAGGATTAATTACTTACTTTTTTCTTTAAACTTTTATGAAGAGCTAGCTGAGGTAATCCGATAGGTCCCAATTCAAAAAAGATTAAAAAGATTAGAAAGACTATCCTTTCTTTACACTTATAGGCTAGCCATCATCCTTGCTTCCTTCGGCTTGATTACGAACGAAGAAAGAGGCTTAAGGAGGGGCCTCCACGGCTTGATAACCATGTGTTACAGGCCGCGGAAGTGAAATGCCATTATTATCAATGATTATTGAGTTGATCCCCCGTTCCCATCTTTCAAAGAAGAAAAAATGTGACCCTCTCGCACTTGAAAAATAGATGCCATATAGCCGATGGAGAAATTTACTATGAAATTAAATAGTTGATTCATTCAATCAGGGCCGCGAAATAATATCATAGTAGATTTAATCCCTTTAATGAAAAGCAGCTGATTGGTAATTAATGTGCGCTCCTGTGGCCCACCACATAGGCTTTTTCCTTGTTCTACCGAGATGAACTAAAGAGCGTGAGGAAGATTGGATTACTTATTCGATTATTAACCGCAAAGCTTTCCACGAGGAGCCCCAAAAAGTCACACAAATTTCAGGGTATACGAAACCGTGTTTTACATGGCTGAGTGGAGGGTAACTCTGCTGACCGAAGCTGGCGTAAGTCCCTCCAAAAAGGGACTGGAACCGCTCCACATATATCTCTTTCGGAACGAGCCTTAACCGACGCTGCTGCTGCTACTGGTCTTGACACCAAAAATGCTTTCGATAGAGTTAAAGCAAGCATGCCGAGCCGGGAAAAGCATAACGGGCCGTAGAAAGAGCGCAAAAGCACACTCCTAAAGCCTTGATAACAAACCCAACGCTAAAAAAAGACCTCCTACACGCACGGGAACCAGAACAAAAGAAGGAAGGAGATAGGATCCACCTGCACGTCCGAAAGGAACCAAGACCAGAAGATGCGGCATCGATCAGTTCCTTGAGTTGCTTCCTTAGCTCTGATAGTTCAGGGGGGCCATTTTCAGGCGCAAAGCCTCCGGTTCCAGCTCTATCTTATGGTCCACCGGCCTTCTCGGTGTAAGGGTCTTCGACACTCAGGCATGACATCCTCAAAATCTCTTGTCGGGATCGTGGAACTATCGCTCGAGAAGTAAGTAAGTTGCTCCTTGTTTGGTCATAAGGATAATCGTTCTTATTAGGTCAGGGGCGGCCGGCCCGGGGGTTACCCGCGATTGGTAATGGCATAACCAGAAGAGGGGTAGGGGAAACAAGGTTACGCGCTGGGTAGCGCAGCGCATCTGTTTCGGGTACAGAGGCGACGAGGGGTGCTAACCCGGCCACCCAACCCAGCAGGTCAGGGGCGGGCCGGCCATAGGTTCGAATCCTGCCACCTTTCTTGTGGATCATCCTGTGGTTACCGGATGATGGGAATAACAAAGCAGAAATTTGGAAATGAGCACGAAATGTCAATATATGAATTGTTTCATTATTCGTTATTTCCCGGTCTTTTCGTTGCATTCACTTACAACAAGAAACAACCACCAGCGTTTGGTGCAGCACCTGCATTTTGGTGTATTCTTCTTTCTTTCTTTGGTCTTTCGTTCCGTCATATTCCTAATAACTTATCCAATTACAACGTATTAACCGCGAATGCACCTTTCTTTTATCAAATCTCAGGGACATGGTCTAATCATGAGGGTAGTATTTTATCATGGTGTCGGATCCCAAGTTTTTATGGATTCCTTCTTTGTTACCGGGGTCGACCCCAAAGCCATAATGTCTCAAAACGAGGAGGCCATAGAGAAACTCTTTTTTATTCCTTTCTTTCGAACTTCGTGAAGAACCCCATTCGAGATCTCCCTCGTTACGAACAAAAAAGTGGGGCTGCGCCCCAGTTGTACACTCCCTTCGTTCTACGAACCCTTGTTGATTCTGAACTTCGTTCGCGAAGGAACCGGACTTTTGACGGGCCAGCCCTTTTTTATGCGCCGCTTTACCCTGAAAGGAAAATGAGCTTTGCTCCTCTGGGCTCCCGGCGCTCCCGTGGTTCGCGAGAAGGAAAAAGGACTCATCCTTTGTTGCATCTGGCACGAGATGATAAAGAGAGAGCTTCGTCTATCGATGAACAGCGGATTGACGGAACTCTTGGCATTGCTTTGTTTTTCTCTCCTTTCCTATCAGCGAGTTCCGATCCTTTTGTTCGAAATTTCTTCGTTCGTACCGAACCGCTTGCAGAATCAAATCCTGTTCCACAAGATCCTATATCAGCTATACATCCTCCTTGCATTTATGCCGGAGACGTCGCCAGTGCTATGGGTTTTGGCTTATGTAGATCCAAAATGATGAATGGGATTGTGGCACTTCACTCGCCGCCAATGCGGAAGGATGCCGCCGAAAAGAATGGAACGCTGCTTCGCTCTGCTGGATGCGTCGGATCCCGTATAACAAGCGAGCTTTTTACCCTCAAATTCAAACATGTGGGCGCAAAATGCTATCCTGCTCTATTGTTGCGTAGCAATAGAAGCCTGCTCATGCTGCTTCGGCGGCGCTTTTTCGCCTTCTCTTCGCTCTGGACAGGAGGGCTAGTGGACACGGGGAGGGAGCAGGCGAAGCGTGTCGTTCGTAATGGAAAGAAAGAGACCACTACTTCGCTTCTTTGTTGGACCGCCGGCGCGAACACAGTGGTCTCTGACCAGGACCAGGAACCAATTAGAATTTGGATCTTGATATGTCGGTGCTTTTTAACCGTAGGCATCTTGCCAGGAAGTTGGTGGGCTCATCATGAATTAGGTCGGGGTGGCTGGTGGTTTCGGGATCCCGTAGAAAATGCTTCTTTTATGCCTCGGGTATTAGCCACAGCTCGTATTCATTCAGTCATTTTACCCCTTCTTCATTCTTGGACCTCGTTTCTTAATATTGTGACTTTTCCATGCTGTGTCTCAGGAACCTTTTCAATACGGTCCGGATTGCTAGCTCCCGTTCATAGTTTTGCTACAGATGATACACGAGGAATCTTTTTATGGCGGTTCTTCCTTCTAATGACCGGCATATCAATGATTCTTTTCTCCCAGATGAAGCAGCAGGCATCGGTCCGTAGAACCTATAAAAAAGAGATGGTTGTGGCGCGAAGTACTCTTGTGCACCTACGTCACTCGGCTCGCGCGCAACCCCGCCCCGTTATGTTATGGAAGAATTGAACTTATTGCAGGGCTGGTTATTCAGAGCCAGCAATTGGCTGCCGGATTTCGTCCCGCAACTAGAAGAAGATCGCTTCGGGGGTCACAGTGGCGTGGCTGAATGTAGAGCAGTCCGCCCCTACAGCGTTTGATCTGTCGATTCTTTTTTTCTTCGGAAGATGGTCAAGGTAGCTTGCTTCCAAGCCACTGCACTAGATGCGCATGTAGTCGTAGTAGTCGGCTCAGAATGCCTCTGTTCTATACTAAAATACTACTTCGGATGAATGGGGTCTTTGCTCTGCAAAATAAGGCAGACGAGTATACCATTGAAGATTTTTATGGTTTTCTCGGTTTCGAATAGTATATGAGCGGAGCGAGAGCGACTAGAGTTGACTTCAGGAATAGAGGTTTTTGATGTAGTTGCGCACGTTTTTGCTTTTTTCATCGAGATTGGGTCGGTATTCAGCGTCAGTACTTCATCGAAAAGAATGCATAGCATTCCAAGTGAGATGTCCAAGATAAAAGGAACGAAGGGAAGAATCGACGAGCTTTTTCAGCCCCAAAACTCAGAATCAATGGAATGAATGTATCTAAGGCTATCCATGAAAAGATCGAT
>JAOANK020000076.1:5334-20858 GCA_026257165.2 Telfairia occidentalis
CAAATATTTAAAGTTATGTAATTAATTTATTAAAAATAATAAATATAGGAGCCAAAATTGTTACTTTTGGAGTTTCATAGACTAAAATGAATATATTGAAAATTTAGGTACTAAAAAATGAAACAAACTTAAATATTTATGATCCAAAACAGATATTTTGAAAGTTTATAAATACCCAAATAAAACAAACTTAAAAATTCAGAAATCAAAATAAGATTTAAACTAAGCATATTTTAATCCATAAACTCCACGACAAAATGAATGTACCGAGTTCAAGAATAAGAAATTTATTTAAACTTTTTTTCCAACTATCTTCAATTTTTTGTTACTTTGAAAAATCTATATCTCTACATATATGTAAGAAATATTTTTTTTGCAAAGGAAATCTACGAAGGATTTAATAAGGATTTATATTTTAGAGCGACCACTTTCCCTTTTTTAATCACACATTTATTATTCTTTCACAAACGTAACACGATAAACTTGATATACGATTTTCTCAATATATAAAATTTTATGAAAACACTTTAGCATGAAAATTATTATTTGGTAATTAAATTTATGATGTATAATAAATGTACAATATTATTATGTATAAAATAATATAGTGAACACAATATTAAGGTACCCACCCATCTATCAGAAACATCTTTTGAAGTTTGACATTCTTAAGGATTAAAATATTAATTTATCTTGAGAGCTTATTGAAGCACTATTCTCACCCGACTCAATTTTTTACAGAAAGAAAGTGATAGATTATTAATTCAGATGTTCATATTATAAAAGAAAAGTAGAAACTGAACTTCATACTTTATGGTCATGCAAGATAAAGTTCGAGAACACTGGATTCATTGCGGAGTTCAAGTTTTCGTTTATTATCTGAGTCATAAGATAGCTTCACTTCTCTATTTGTAAGACAATTGAGGAGTTAAATCGAGAAGAGCTCAAGATTTTTACCATCGCATTGTGGACCTTGTGGAACCAAAGGAAACATATGGTCTTACAAAAAGCAAATTGCACCTATACATCCTATCCAACGAGCATTGACTTACCTTGAAGAATGGAAAGTTCGCCTTTGCAGCTATCAAGTTGAATATGCAAGTAGGTCATGTACTACACTAGCGACTTCGACAGAAGATGCATGGCGACCACCAGAGCAATCGTATTAATTACAAATTAAATTCGGATGTGACATTGTTCGAGGGGAGAGCTAGATTTAGGATCATTATCTGTAATGCAAACAACAACGTATTACTGGTAGCTAAGCAAATTGTACACCTTTGTGGCCCTGTTGACCTTGCTTGAAGCAATGACACTCAATGAGAGAATCAAGTTAGCTATACATGAAGCAGGAATTCGACCTATCTAGGTTGAAATTCTCTCAAGTGGTATGGAAAAGCTTATCCAAGGAATGATTGTTTTGATAATGAAACACAATTAATTGTCGAGGAGATCAAAATGCACGTTCAAAGCAGGATCGTGGACGATGTCACTATTGTTAGGTGCAAGTAGAATGAGGTGGCAAATGCTTTAACCATGCATGCTAGGAGACTTCAACTCGATTTAGTTGGAAGACTACCCACCGTAGATCATGCGAGCTATTCGCACTTATACATCCAACTTAGCTTAATTCTTATTTCTTGCTTTATTACTTTGTACTAAAAAAAGAGAGACATTATTGAGGTGGGCATTGGCCTAGCTAGATGAACTATTTGCGCACGTCGATCTATGTGGGAGTTTGGCAGAATGAAGCGAAGAATAAAAAAATATAAATGATGTGTTCTTAAATTTATAATTATTTTTAGGAGTTGATTTTTTAACATTTCTCATTTTATGTTATATTTAGTGATCAGATGTATAAATATAAATCACGTGCAAAAGAGAATAATGGAGATAGGAGACGAGAAATGAAGGAAATGAGAAAAAGGAATCATTGACTATTGTGTTAGCAGGGCATGGCCTCGGTTGGCTCCGTTCTGGGGTGGTTGGATCCGTTCTGGGGTGGAATCTTAGGAATATTATTAAGCATGATCTACTTGCCAAATCGAGTATAGTTCAACTAGTTAAAGACATATTTACTTTATTAAGTGGTCATGGATTCGAATCCTTCTACTTTGAACTCCAAAAAGAAAAAAGTATTCGATCTGATTTTCTTTAATTTATCTTTCGGTTGGGTCCAGTTTTAAAGTTCCTACCGCACTAAAGAATCTTTATCCATCAAATTTTGACTAACATTTTTGTCTTCATATCTTATCCATTAATAATTATCTTTTTTTGTCTTCATACTTTTATGTCACTGATGATTACACAGGCTAACTGCTCAGTTAATCATAAACTATATTCTCTCAACTAATTAACAAATACAAAAATTAAGAGCAGGTTTAAGAATGATTTTAGAATAAGTGATTCTAACGAAAGAAATTTTATTATAAGTGATTTTTATATAATTATTTCAATTTTAGTTTCATATTTTAAAAGTAATTTTAACTGATTGATCCTTTAAAAATCACTTTACTTTTTTGCCAAAACGTCATCATTTTAAAAGAAGGTGATTTTGACAAAGCTAAAAGTGATTTTAGTCATACCAAAATTATTTCTAAACGCATCTTAAAACGAATGATTTAATTACGAATTTATTTATTAAATACAATATAAATATACAAATACAAATGTAATCACATAAGAAAAGTACGTTAAGTTCAAATTCCTATCTGTTGGTGAGTAAACTTTTTTTCTACTTCGTATTGCTCCTATTTTGTTTGTATTCATTTGCATTGGAACATTTATATTCAGCTATAGTCCCAAATAGCTAGCGGGAGTCCACATGCTTTCTCTAACTTCATTATCTTTATGTTTGTACGAATCAGCCTGTTTATGCTTCCATATGTGCTCTTTTTTGTTCATTTCTTCGAAATGTAAGAGATAATTGCGGACTCACTCCCAGATTTTGTTGGTCCTATTAGCTCTTTCTACCTTAGTTTTCTGTTCCTCAAATCCCTAGAGACCGAGGCCGCTCGCTCACACTTGACCAGAAATTGATTAAAATCCTCTTTTCATACTGCCTTTTTTTTAACATGTAGAGATGGATGGATAATGAAACATTCAACCTTTTGGTTGAAAATGTATGTTGTAACGAGTTAAATTATATTGCCTCCTCAAACCATATATATATATATACACACACATTTTAAAAAAAAAAAAAAAGGCGTTTCCTTCCATTATTCTTTCATGTGAGAGCAACCCCACCGAGCATGGAGAATACTTTGAATCTCCCCACCACAATTTCGTTTTTCCCATTCAAACTTCAAACAATGGAGTGGGTCCCTGGGCCCCACAAGTCTTTTTTTCTTTTTCTTTTTTTTAAATAAAAAAAATCAAGTTGGAGCGGAGATTTGAAGGACTGTTGAGCTATGCCCAGGGGTCGGGAGTTGAATGAACATTTTCCAGCCTTATTTTCAAATTAAGACCATAATTAGTACGGAGTATACCAAGGGAAAAAAAATCAAAGCAGAAAGATTTTAGGAAATTTACCTCATAAATTTGAACAGATTTTCATTGCCTTTTAATGTGATGGGTGTCAGCATTGAATAGCAGTGGAGGTTTAATCTTCAGAAGAATTCACTTCAAATTGATTAGAGGATTTGCCAATCTTTCCAGAAATAAAGTCTTATAAATATTTATTTAAAAAAGAAAATCTTATGAAGAGGATCTTCAAAATATGTCATTTGGCAACTTTTCGAAATTCAAAAACATTTAATATAAATTAGGATCTTAATTTCAGAAACTTTTCTTCAAATAATAGAGATCTGCATGGCTGCGGCTGGCTATTAAAGAGACAATTTCATACAGGAATTTCTGTTGACAAAACGTCAAGGAAATTATTCTAACAAAAAAGTCAAGGAAATTGAGTTTAATGAGAGGTTATTTGTCTCCAAATTTTTAATCATAATAAACTACAAAAATATTATCACATGAGAACTTTTTTGGATTTTTTTTTTTAATCGACCAAAAGAGATCCCTAATAGCCAGATCTCAATTTTGTTGTGTTTATTGGATTAAAGTGCTGCTTTCAAGGTCACAAATTTAAGTAACCCTGCATTTAGTTCAAATTGTTAAGACATATATTATTGATCAAAATATTGTAAAACTAAAAAGAAAAAAAATTATAAATTTAAGTAACTCGTAAAATGGATATTAATTCAAAAGTAATACTTACATTTTAAATTTTAACAACATAATTAACTGGTAAAGACATATGTACCGATGAAAAATGGATACAAGTTTTGAAAATATTTAATGGAAGTATGCTTAGGGAAGTTCATGTATTCATTTATCATAATATTATACTGAACCAATTATCTCATAAAAAAGGTTATATTTAAAACACTTATTTTTAGGGATGTTTTATACCTACATTATTTCAATAAATAGTAACATGTATTACATTAAAATGAGGGGAAAGATCCATTTTTATTTATAAACTTGTCAAGCTGTATGTTTTTATTTTGTAATTCTATCAATTTTATTCCATATATATGTTTTATAGTTCGCAAATGAGAATACTTATATGTTAGGATCCCATATTAGATATACATAGAGAGTGGCTAGTAGGTGTTGTTGCAGGATTTTGGCTCGTGTGTCCGGTTGCCATCCCCTGTATTCAACACCGGTGTGATGTTCTTCCAAATATACTCCGAGCAAATTAGTTCAAGTCGTCATAAATCATAGGCTGAGCATCACCACTTGGATTAGAGAAAACTTATCCTTTGTGGGTTATGCAATCCTCCTTAAATAGGGGATAAGAAGGAGCCAACGTTATTGTGGCGTCCGCATGTATCAGAGGTGCGGCGTTCCAGGCCTACCATGCTTCCCCAGCTTGGGAAGTTGAGCTGGATTCTGCCTTCCCCCACTCACGCTTTAGGGCCTTGCCTTGTCTTGTGGGCCCCTCGGCCTACGTTCGGCCCATAATCCCAGAACTGTTCACAGGCCATTCTGGCCGGATTGAGCTTCCAGCCCACCCGAAAGGATAGGAATTCGAGACTTAGTTGTGGGAGATATATATTTCAAACAAATTGAACTATGATAGAGTTGTTTTGCATTTAGAAATTGAATTAAAAAGAAGTTTGTATTTAGTTCTGAACCCAAGAAAAAGGTTTGTAGTGGAACAGTGTTAGGAGGCTTTTCTTAATATCATTGTTGTTTTTGTTTATTCTGAAAGAAAGTCTACGAAATAGTGTCTATCTTATCTCAAAGTTGGACGTGCGTGGATGACGTTATTTTCCTCGTGGCGTGATTTGATACGAAGGAAAACGAGAAAAGAACAACAAACCCAAAGACGAATAAATAGAGAGATATACGTACGGACCCAGAGTCGGCAGACCCCAGACCCCAGCCTACCCAACCTATTTCGCAAGGATAAAGCGTGATTGGGGAACATGGCGGTGTGATCACGTGGCCAGAAATAGCCTCATATTTAGAAAAGAAAGTATATAGTTGTCTGTGGGAAACACTGGGTCTGCGCAGTTTACTCTGACTTGAAGCGAGAGGGAGTCCACCTCTCCTACAACAATGGTTAATTAGGGCTATCTTTTTTGACGTAGTTTATTAATTTATTTATATTTAAATTGGAGGTATATTCGGAAGGGCAGGTTATCTGTATTATTTTTTGTTTTAATATTATTTCCGTCATTGGATTTGGGTGTGGATTGAAACCTTAGGGATTGCGTTCCGTGATATGTTATATAAAGGCAACTATGTTTGGCAATGTCGTTCATTCTCGTTTCATCATCCTCTTGCTTTTCCAGACACCTTCTTCCCTTTACTTTCTGCCTATATATCATTACAGTGCTATTGGAGGAGGGAAAGTACCAGAAGAAAAAAAAAACACCGCCTTTATAAAACTAAACATTACTCAGCTTCAGACTAAGTTGATTGTAACGAGGTTTGTTTGTGATTTGGGAAGGAAATGCTCGTGATTGCATCTTCTCTTCCCTCTAATATGGCTCCATTCTCGTTCATCATATTTGTTTTTCCTTCAAATTTGGTTATGACATCGTCTCTTTTTCCTTTTTCTACAAGGTCATCCGAACAAAACAGTGTTGTAGTCGCCAGGAAGAAGCCATTTTTTTAAATAACTTATTTCAGGAAAAAGAAAAAAAAAAAAATGAAGTACGTGCTGGTAACTGGTGGAGTTGTAAGCGGTCTTGGGAAAGGAGTTACTGCAAGCAGCATCGGTCTGCTTCTCAAGGCCTGCGGGCTTCGCGTTACTTCGATTAAAATTGGTCTCTTCCTCTTCCTCTTCCTCTTCTACTCGTCGCTGTCATTTCATCCTCCTCGTCTTTGCTTTTGAAACCATTTCACACAATCACACTAGCTTCACTCGTCTTTCGCCGATGAACGCTGCTCAACTTCACATTGCAGCGCCTAGAGTTCCCTGAGACTCAATATTCTCTTTTTCCTTCCTATTACGCTTGCCTTTTGTTTCTCATTTCAAATGGTTAGACATTTTGATTCAGCTCTGTTCTTGTTTTCATAAATATTCTGTTTTTTGGGATTTAGGCCACGCCATCTTCCGCTTCTCAATAATCCCAAAATTAACAGAACGAGATCGGTTGCTACTATTTCTGCTACTACTACATCTTTTGTCTTCATATCGAATTCA
Source organism: Telfairia occidentalis (assembly GCA_026257165.2). Taxonomy (NCBI): domain Eukaryota; kingdom Viridiplantae; phylum Streptophyta; class Magnoliopsida; order Cucurbitales; family Cucurbitaceae; genus Telfairia; species Telfairia occidentalis. The sequence goes on from JAOANK020000076.1 coordinate 11,996, forward strand.
GCATCAACTTTCATTGGTTTCTTCGACATCTACTTTATTATCTGTGAAATTTTCCTTACACAGAACATTCTATGGCAACATCTTGCAACCAGCCGTTGCTCAGTGCTTAATGTTATTTCTTCTGTAATTTCAGATCCATACTTAAATACGGATGCGGGAACGATGTCCCCTTTCGAACATGGAGAGGTTTTCGTGTTAGATGACGGTGGTGAGGTATGCGATTTGCCCTTTTTAGTGCTTTTTTTTCCTTCTCTTTTTTCTTCTTTACATTTTCTTTCAATATATGGTTTCTAACACCAGTACGTATTGATAAATCGGACATTATTATGCTAATTACATCTAAAATAAATGGGGGTGGACTGTCGCGAAGTTCCCTTATGATGGACATGCAAGATGATGCATATAAAAAATGTATACACTAACTATTAACACATCTGCTTCATGCAAATGGATTGATAGGAGGGCAGCACGATATAAATTTTTTGGACAAAGCGTCTGTAGATGTGCTGGGTTTTGATTGAAACTGGCCATGACCTGTCAAATCTGATTTGCGTTGTTGTTGTACCTTCAGGTGGACCTGGATCTTGGCAACTACGAACGGTTCCTAGATATCAAGTTGACCCACGACAATAATATTACTACTGGGAAAATCTACCAGGCAAGTTTTCTTATGCAAACTAGTGATATCTACAGTATGTCTAAAGTAGTGAAGTGATGCAGGAAGATCACTAATCCTAGATGTGAATGAACTGCTAAAGTCGGAGTTTTGTTCTTTTTGGATTTGGCAGTCAGTTATCGATAAGGAGAGGAAAGGGGACTATCTTGGAAAAACTGTCCAGGTATTCCTTTCTGCAAGGTTTTAATGTTTTTAATTTTGATATTTTCTTGCTAGGAGAGTAGTTTTATTACTATTGAACTGTTTGCATATTTTTTACCCATCAATCTTATAATTTCTTGATTTACAGGTTGTTCCGCATATTACGGATGCAATTCAAGAATGGATTGAACGTGCGGCTTTGATACCAGTGGATGGCAAGGATGGTCCAGCTGACGTTTGTGTGATTGAATTGGGTGGAACTATTGGTATACAATGAGGACATTGATTGATACGTCACAGTTGAGTTTATTCCTCTCACTTATTTAGGTACTAATTATTTAGTTGGTTGCAGGAGACATTGAGTCCATGCCATTTATTGAGGCACTTGGACAATTCTCATACCGTGTAGGTAGGGATATTTGTGTAGAGGAAGTTCATGTTCATATATACTAGTGTTTGGTCTTTCTAATTTCAGTTCCATTCAGGTTCTGGTAACTTCTGCCTGATTCATGTCAGCCTTGTGCCTGTATTGAAAGTTGTTGGAGAGCAGGTAAACTCTTATCCATCTTACATTCAGATGGATATGAAATGAAATGAAATGCAGCATTTGTCCATGATTTGACATTTCAACTAATTTGTTATTCAAATTTAATTTCTGATTTGGTCGGCTTGTTGCTATGGTCAGAAAACAAAACCAACTCAGCATAGTGTTAGGGGACTACGAAGTCTAGGCTTGATCCCGCATGTTTTGGCCTGTCGCAGCACAACGGTGACCTACTATCCCATTTATTTTTCTCAACCATGGCATATATCTGGTCAATTGCAGCATTTTGCTTTGTTATTCTGGCTCAAGATTCTCATTTGTTTCAGGTTCTTGATGAAAATGTGAAGAGGAAACTCTCTCAGTTTTGCCATGTTCCGGTATTAGCATCTACAGAATACTGCATTAAGCATAATACTTTGTATCTATAAATCCCTTTTGTCAACTTTTACATTCTTCTAAAAATAAGTTTTTCTAGGTGGATAGCATCATCACTCTTTACGATGTTCCCAACATTTGGCACATTCCTTTACTTTTAAAAGTAAGGTGGTTTCAGATAATAAACGACTCTTTTTTCATTTTGAGCGGATGCGGATATTGATCTTCTTTGCTGTCCTTTTAGAATCAAAAAGCACATGAAGCAATCTTGAAAGTGCTGAATCTTCACAGGTTTGTTTGATAAGCTCAATTATGATTGCACGCACATCAAGATCAATATGTTTTCTCTCATTCTTATGCACCCATGTTCTGCCATATGCAGTGTAGCAGGTGGCCCAGCTTTAGAGGAGTGGACTGCTAGGGCTAAAATGTGTGATTCACTGCATGAACCGGTGGATTCCTATTCTCCGTTGTTTAAAATTCAGGTTTTAGCTTGTCTACCTACTTTGTGCTTATGACTTTTGTTTTATAAATTTTCCATTAACAGGTTCGTATTGCCATGGTTGGAAAGTATACGGGCCTTTCAGATTCCTATCTTTCTGTGCTGAAGGTACTATCAGACATCAAATTAATATCTTAATATTATAAGCCGGCAGTAGAAATAAGTACCTGGACAAAATAAAGAGTCGAGTGCATTGTTTCTAGAGTGATCGTCACTTTCATATATGGTGGATAAGGTTGACTATAACTTTCCATTCTTTAAATTATAAATCACATTTGAACAAGCAACAGCTAATTAGTTTACATGATCTATAACTAAAAAGCAATGCCTTCACTGAATTCTAAAAGCATCAATTGGTCAATACTTAGCTTACAATATCACAAGCAGTGTTCTAAATAGTGCTTTTATGTGCTGAGTGCTCCGATGTCTTGCCTAATACTGTGCTTGGCCGCTCATATCGAGTGTGCTCCTAGGTGCTACTCATTTGACAAAATAGGGATTTTGTTTCATTTAGCTCCCTCTCCTTTTCTCTTTTATTATGCTAACAAGTGACATTCAGAGCATATGCTTATTACTTTAAGATATTTTACTTCTATGCTTTTAATAATATATTTTGCTTTATCCTATTCGAGCTAGTATCCTTCCTGGCACCTAAAAAGTAATTTAACTGTGAATGTGGTAAGCTTCAAGAAGAATGTCATTCTGATCGTTGAGGAAAGTTGCTATTTGTTCTTCCTTTAGGGTCTCAACATGTCCAATAGGAGTGTTGAAATCATGTATCCCATTTAGAATCAATGGTCTGTTTTATTTCATTTTCATAAATAATTTTTTTAAAATCCTGCTGCATGTGTGATTGTGACATCATAAGTCATAACATGGAAATGGTAGACTTTTACTCATGCATGTTTCTGTCATTATAAATATATCGATGCTTCCTGAAGTGCATATCAGAAATTCAACTCTGCTGTGTTTAGCAGTTAACTTTCTTAGAGTTCATTTTCATTTTTGCTAAAGTTCATTTGCATTTGTGCTATTATGGCCATTATTTGGGACATCTGAGAGGAAGGAAAGAAAAGGGTTTGGAAGGTTAGACTAATGTTGTGCTTATGGGCATACGATTAAGTAGTTGGTGAGTTGTTAGAGGTTGGTGATTATAAACAATGTGGATGGGGCGCTAGAGTAGACAAATACTGGAGTGAAGTTCAATTGGTGAGAGGACTATCATCAATTGGTGAGAGATAGTTCTCTTGAGAGGCTGTCAACATTTTGTATTGTCTTTTCTTTTAGCAGTAATACAAATAGTCCTTTATTTCCTTAATTTTTCACTTCAATTTCTAGTTCCTATAAGTTTCTAATAGTGGTTTTCTTTTTACGATGAACTGTTTCATAGATTAAAATGAAAAAATGCTTCTATAATCTCTGTAGGCTTCTCTATGGATTGCATCTACCACGCTATTTAGAGATATTACTTTGTCCTTATTTTTGTGAGCTTGGTTTTCTAGTTATCTTTATTCAGTTTGTTTTCCTTTTGTAGTACAATTCCTTGGCCTACTTTTTTACCATGTGAAAGTTATTCACTATTGAAATTTCAATATTAATTTTTTTTCTAATAAAAAAGAAAATCCTCAGTATCTAGAATCATATTTCTGGAGCTGGGTGAACTTGAATAGCTGGAAACTAATATTACTATCATTGCTTTAGAGAGCACATGCAGTATATAGGTCCACTGACCTCTCTGTCTTCCGATTGAAGTATTTTCATGTTTGCTTAAATATTTTCCTACATCATATAGTATGACTCACTTTCCATAACATAAATATTTGTGTTGAAGGCAATTCTATGATAATTTTGTGAACTTTTTTGCCCATGTTTTTATGTCCTTAATTCATCGGAACATAGTACTTGCCCATGCAGTTCAAATTTATTTGCTCCATGTTTTGGATGTTAAGTGTATGTTAATCATAGCTTTAGAAACAGATATCTTATACAAAATGGAATACTCTATGTAGGCTCTTAAGCATGCCTCTCTCAGATGTCTAAAGAAACTCATTGTGGACTGGGTTCCAGCTGGAGATCTTGAAGATGCTACCGCTCAAGAGGTTTTAGAGTTGAATGCTTGATTTTTTTTCCCTTTATATTTATTTCCAGCAGCCTGCCTGATACAGGAGACGTTTTCTACTACAGAATCCAGTTGCTCATAACGCTGCTTGGAAGCTGTTGAAGGTATGTATCATATATGGTTCGAGGATACTAGGCTTGCTGCCTCTCATAGCAGCTCCTTTGGATTTTATTGTTCTTTCAGTTTACCAGCTCATTTGATAGACACTCTAATTAGCCATGATCTTCAGGGTGCAGATGGTATACTAGTTCCAGGTGGTTTTGGTGATAGAGGAGTGGAAGGGAAAATTCTTGCAGCTAAGTATGCTCGAGAAAAAAAAGTTCCATTCTTCGGCATTTGCCTAGGAATGCAAATTGCTGTCATTGAGTTTGCACGATCTGTTCTTAATTTGAAAGATGCCAACAGCACCGAATTTGATACCAACACGAAGAATCCATGTGTTGTATTTATGCCTGAGGTATTTTCTAATGAAGTTTTTCCCTCTTTTTTTTTTGGGTGGGGGGATTGTAGTGTTGTATAATTCTTCCTGTTCACTCCATTTTTAATCTTGCAATTATCTCAGGTTTCTAAAACACATATGGGTGGAACCATGCGCCTTGGTTCTAGGAGAACATATTTTCAGGTTATGGATTGCAAGTCTGCAAAACTGTAAGTATTTCTTTTAAGAATTAGTCGAGTAAATCTTTGCATGTGAATGATTCAGTCAAAACCTAATTTGACAGTTATTGAGCAATGTAGTAATCAGCACAGCACTGAAAAACAGTGTACAAAAACTTCTTTGTAGTAAGAAGCAGAACAAATTCATTTCTCAATTTTATTTTTTATTTTTTTATTTTTTGGGGAGTACTGAGAATTCGTCCTAAATAAATGCATAATATTTCATTCAACCTGAGTTATATCTTCTAGGCATTTGAAAGACCCAAAAAAAAAAAAAGATTTTTTAGGTATTTGTTGCTTAATTACATACCTCGCGTACTTGACATGCTATTTCAAATCTTTTAGATATGGGAACAAAAGTTTCATCGATGAGAGACATAGGCATAGATACGAGGTGAGTTACATTATTGCTGATTTTCTTAATTTTCTTATACGGTAAAATGATTTAACTGAAAAAACTAATTGAACATGGGCAGGTTAATCCGGATATGGTACCGCGACTTGAAAATGCTGGACTCTCTTTCACGGGCAAGGACGAAACTGGTCAGCGCATGGAGGTAAGGTTTCCTACCTTGTAATTTTTATGTGACAGTATAGACATAGTGCCTCTAAAATGGTTGGTATGTTAAATGACTTAGATTGTTGAGCTGTCTTGTCATCCATACTTCATTGGTGTTCAGTTCCATCCCGAATTTAAATCAAGACCGGGAAAACCTTCTGCATTGTTCTTCGGTACATTCTGTCAACCCTAAATGCATTAAACTTGATGTTAAATATCAGTCCTGTGCAAGCAAGTAATTTGTTGTTTTATGTCCTAATATTTTAGTTGAGTATCAATAGTATTCGACCTCTTATTATGAAATATAAGATTCTACTCTCCTTCAAGAAGGTCCTTTGTCACGTATTTGTGTGTGACAATTGGATATGCCGTTTGATGAGCAGTTGAAGAAATAACATTTTATTGGTCATAGGGATTTGCCAAACATGTACTGCCACTTGATCTTTTAGATAGAGCAACTTTTGATGTTGTATGGTGGACCGGAGTGGTAATCTTGAAAGTTTGAGCATGAAGGTTTGAAGCAATATGACACTCATAGCTATATCTGAATGTAAAATATCGTCAATTATTAGTAGCTGATGATAGAATAATTTTTGGCTACACAACGATGTTTAGGTATCTTCTAACACAAACCTATGGACATTTTTTTTATAAGAAATTAACATTTCATTCAATGAAAGGTTGGTTTCTTATTTTAAAAAATAATTAAAAATTTGGCAGCTATTTACTATTTTGAAAAGAGAGAATTTCTCCTACATTTCTCTCTTTTAATTGTAAAAAATAATGGTGGTGTGTAGGGGTATGTAAGAACCAGCCCGAATCGAATCGAACTTATTGGTTCGGTTCGGTTCAGAACCAAAAATGGGAGCATGTTCGGTTTTTGTGATTCTTCCTCAATAGAAACCGAGGAGCTCGGTTCAGTTCTCGATTCCTTCCAAAACCGAACTGTGGGTGCACACCCTCGTGTGTAGCCAAGTACTTTTTTTCGATAATATTAACCAACTTGAGCATAACTCAGTTGGTTAAGACATATATTTTCGACTAAATGATCGGAAGTGTGAATTCTCACTCCAACGTGTTACTGGTGAACACAAAAAATAAACAAACAAATGGCAGATAATATTAAGCGGTTTTCATTGTTCACATTAAGTTTTTGTGGAGGTGTTATCTTGACATATATACGAAGAACTACCTTGTTAAGGCTTAAGAGTAAGAGGCAATGTGAGGAGCAGGTTGGTTGCCTGAGTGATACCCCTAGTGACTATCTATAATTAGGTGCTTGCCATGTGCACCTTTTTACTGTCATGAACATATATGTTCATTTCATGATGATGCATGCACTCATCTTATGATGGAACGAACCCTTAATCGAAATTTTTCTGTCCGTTATTTTTTCATGAATTAGCATAGTAAGTAAAGAGCAGGAAATGAAGTAATGAGGCGGAAAATGAAGTAAAGCTCGATAGGTTCTTCAAGCTTAGAGTCATTAGGTTAGGTTTCTCCATTAGTTCTTCTGCCAGCTTCAACAAGACGCTACTCTTCTTCCTTCGTTCTTTTTTGTTCATGTTCATCTATCTTCTTCAGATGATAAACTCTATTACATGCACATACAGTAGTATTTTTCTCCCAACCAGCTATTGGCTATCGCCCATCATGTGTTCCCTTTAATTTTGTTTTCTTTTTTTTTGTGTGTGTGTGTGTAGAACATTCAAGCTCGAAGTGTATCAACTATTGACCTGGAGGGTACTACATGATTGTTTGAATTGCAGAAAATGATGCATAGAAGTCTTAAAAAAGTCTTAAATATAATTAATTATTAAGAAAATGTAAACCTTTATACTATCTGAAATTAGTGGATAAGTTAGTAACTTTGATACAAATATATAACTCAATAACTAGTAAAAAAAATACATTCCATCCTATTTGGTTAACGTGATGGATTGTAAGAAGGTACAATAGCCTCTTCACACCAGGGGATATGGAGAAATGCTGAATACGTATTTGCCTAACGTTTGCAGACTGTCGATAATCAGTGTGCAGCCCATGCACTCTTAAAGTCTTAATAATGAATTCATATTTTGATATTGTCATACAGGACTCATAGCTGCAGCATGTGGCCAGTTAGATTCTATCTTAAAAAGCTTTGAGAGTCAGAAGAAAATCACAAAAAAAGGAGGCATTGAAGTGTCAATGATGAAATTCTCTAGAAATGGTAACATGAAAATGACTGCGAATGGGCTATCTGATGGTGTTTGTTTCAAGGACAATGGATTACACTATTGAAGGCAGGTTAACTTCTTTGCAAAGTTTTCCCGAGTGATTTACCGATCGTATGTAGTAACCATACCAGGATTGCCTGTACAGTCATCTGAGTTTGGATAGGTATAGGTTAAAGGTCTTTTATCAGGAAAATAGCTGTATCCCAATCTTTTATAATGGGTCAGCTTCTTGAAAAAATATAGTTGTATTCCAGTGAGGCGTTGTTTCGAGCTTTTTTTTAGTTCAGCTGTTTCGAGCTTGTATTTTCCTTTGATTTCCACCCGTTAATACTTTCTTTGTACCATGAACAGACTTTAGAATGTAATATATATATTTTTTTTAATATTGCATCAACTGGAGTAGGAAATTGAAATTTACAATCTCTGGGAGGAAGTAGTGATGTTATATGTGTTGAATTATGCTCTTATTGGCAATCTAGAATGTAATCTAGCCGTTCATATGTGGTTATATAATGCAGAATTTGTACTATGATAATCGTTTGGCTTTGTGTCATGGTCTCACTAAGGCTGAACTTTGATATTTCAATTTGGTGTCTACTAAGTTCAAAAATTTTCAAAAATGGTGTTATAGGTCAAATTTATTGGACACAGTAAAATTTTTTGGGACCTAGTATTAGACACTTCAGTAAAAAAATCTATTGATACTACTAATATAAAGTATAACACTTATATACTATCTATAGATATATCAATGATATATTTTATGGAAAGTACATCACCAATATGCTTATTATAATTGGTATATGACAATTATAAGCTTTATAATTAGTATATTAGTAATGCATCTAATACAAACTATATAATTTATATACTTCCTTTTTTCTTGAATTCAACTCTTTGTGGAGTTAGTGGATCGAACTATCGACCTTTGTGATGGTAGTAAATTACATTATTCACTGAGCTATGTTTGGATTAATACTTACATACTTCTTATTAGGTGTGTTAGTCATATACTTCATATTAATGGTATATGCTTCTTTTCGGTAGAGCAAGATGTGTGTGTGTGAGGTT
>JAOANK020000076.1:32935-43564 GCA_026257165.2 Telfairia occidentalis
TTAGAGTTATGAACAACGTGGCATGGTAAGTCGGGACGGGGATGGAGATTCGATTCTTCTCGAAGAATCCATCCCCAATATAAAGGGATTGAAAAAAAAAAAAAACAAGTTCAAATTGCAAAGTTAGGAACTTAGAAAGGAAGGTGTGTGGGAATGATGATCGTCACTGTGTAGGCGGCAGCGGTACCGGGAGCCTCGACAGTGACAAATGAGGGTTGGTTCAATCAAATCCCGCGCGACTGCAAATGCATGCCTTCATATAGATATTATAACCAAATAATAAAAAATCAGAAAAAATGGCTGACATTTTGACGATATATGGAGGGTCTCGATATATTGAAAAAAATCGAAATAACGTTAATTTTGATATATTATTAATATATTGTAATTATTTATCATTTTCTTTTTGCATTTTTCAATCTTTTAAATAAAAAATTAAGATTCATTTGATATTTCATATATTATATTTTTAAAAATTTTTAAATTTTTAAATTTAAAAATATTGTAAAAAAATCTTATATCTACTTAAAATTTCTATAAATTCTACTATTTCTTCAAATTCTAACACACTATCGCAATACTTTTATTATTAAGTTTCAAATTTCTTATCTTTGCACTTATTTCTAACTTTTTTTATGTTATTGCTTTACACACCCTACTAGTTTAGTTATTTAAATTAACTAATTACTATTATTTAAATTTTTTCGAAAAAAATTACTTTTAATTTTGTTATAAATATTATTTTATTTTCTAAATATTATATCAAAGTATTATTTTATTCTTTTCTCCTATTTTTTTTAATTCATTAATTTAACTTTAATTTTTTTGTTAATTTATTAAGTATTATTTATGCTCCAAGTATATTTTTATCTCTATTCTTTTTTCTTTTTTAATTCTTTAATTTATTTTTTGTTTTTGAATTTTTATCTTATACATTATTATTGAATTACTTGTCATCATCATATCAATTATATTCATGTTCTTCTAACACACTAATATAACTTTTTATCAATAAATTATTTAAATTCGTATTTTTTTCTCAGCGTTCAATAGTATCTATTATTGTAATAATGCATATATTTTGGCTTTTAATTATTAATATATATACTTAAAGCAATGGTTTATAACTTAAATAAGTTTGCTTTGAAGTTTCACAAAAAAAAAATCACAATATTTTTATAAATTTTCGTAATTTTCTTGATTTTTTTCAGAATATCCGTAGATATATCCATAAATCTGAATTATTGATATCGATATCGATATTTTAATATTTGATTATAACTAAACAAACACTACATTACACAAGGATGCATTTCTTTTGTTAGTATTACTTTTTGTTTCTCATGGCTCTTCATTAATCTTGTATCATACAGGAACTTGGAACACATCACTTCATGCCTCGGCGATGGCAGTTAGGAACTTGAAACACATGTGCATGGCGTTGGGTTAAATTAAAAAATGGATGCATGGATTTGGACTGGTGTGGCTTTGGGTTTTCACTTTTCATAGGTAGTCGTAATTCCCAATTATGCGTGGCAAGTTCGTGGGTATAATCTCATCCCGCGTTTTGTGTGAAAAAATTCAACACACCTCATGGCTAATGCTTATGAAACAAAACCAGTCATGTGGCTTCGCTGGCCCAAAATTCTCTCGGAATGCTATCGCATTCCTAGCTAGTAGAGTAGCAATTACACACTACGCACCACCTCCACTCTCCATCCTTATTTATAACATTACATTCTCTTATGCAACTACCTCCCATAATTCCAAATACTAAGGTCTCATTTACTTCATTTGAATCACAATAGACAGAAAGCGAAATAAAATTAATTAGAATGAAAATTTTATTCATTTGCTGTTGTTTACTAGGAATTGTCTAAAATCAAAATTAAAAAATCATTCATGTTATTTACTTTCATTTAGAATAGAAATCAGATAAATGATAGTTACAAAACTAATCTTTTATGTTTCTAATATATTAAAAAACTATGACAATTATTAAAAAAAGAAAAAGGTAAAATGTGAAACAATATATGAGTATGATGTGGGTCCCATGAAATAAATAATAAACATAAAATTGATCACCTTTTTAAAAAGAATGAGATTGCCCCTTTTTTGGAAGAGTAATTTCCCAATTTAGAGTGAGTCTCACGTTTGATTTACATTTTTTTAATTTTAATAAACACTATCAAAAGAAATGAAAATTTTCATTCTCATTCCTTGATTTCGATGGAAGAAAAGTAAATAGAGCCTAAAAGCAATTCAATGCCTCCATACCCCTTTATCCAACTCCCCCACCCATTTTCACATCGCAACTCATTATTACCCCCGGCAATTAACACCGCTTCTTTACATTTGTTATGCATTCCGCTAGTCATTTTTACTCTCCTATCTCATTATTTTAAATCATTCACAGACCAAACATGATCCTATCTCCTAACACTGTTCCATTCGGGACCGTTTGCTCCAATGCTCACCCATCATTGAGTTGTAACCTGGAAGCAATCTATTGAAGAATAAAAGAAAAATATTGATTATGATGCCATGGCGGTTGGATTTATACACCACCCACATCCCCTGAAAGCAAGAATGAACTACTTTTATGTAAACATTCGACACATACAACACTAAACCCATTCCAATGCGCATTCAAAATTTGTAACTTTTTAATAGCGGCTTGCTTATACAACCCCAACCTTGTGTAAGTTATAAAGATACATGACAAACTAACAGTATCGATCAAGCTCTAAACCTAACCTATATCAGATCAGATCCAAAATGTTTAAAACTAACCTCGTGCATTCGCCAAATAAACACAAAAGAATTTAACTCTACAGCACCCAGGCCAAAACCACCGACAGTAATAATAACTTTGGATGCTTATTCAGGTCGTCGTTGTCAACAATCCACCATTGCTTTCTTGTGATATTAGCAGATCGACTTCCAAATGTGTGATGAATTGGCCATATTCGATTGACAAAATCAGGAAACCTGGAGTAATCAGTTTTAAGGCCAGATGTTTTCAATCTACGACATAATTAGGAGCCACTGCTAAAATCCTGTCATTTGTATTTGCTACCGCTGGTTGGCCTGCAGCCTCACCATCGACTGGCCTCCCGTCATCTACCACTATCAAATGCCCTTCCCTTACTATCAAACACTGAATAACAGGCCATGTCATGTGAGCTATTTGCATCAATCATGTCAAGAATGAGATCAAGTAGAACACAGATACATGTTTACCTGAATAATAGCTTTAATATCTGAAATTTCCTTTGCTACCTCCTCCATTGAGCTATAGCCATTTCTCTCGTTCTGCTGAGCCACATACCATTGAATTAAGTCTCTCTGCCTCATTCCAGCCAGCTCAGCTCCTGAGGCACATGCAAAATTTAACATTGATTATAACAGTAAAAACAAAATTAATATTGCTGGACGGCATGTTGTTGGCTAATCCTTCGAATCTGTATTTTCAATTCAAAATCCAAATCATTTGCAAGGAAATAGATCTCCAGGATATGATAAATTTGACTAATATCCCAACGAATTATCTATTTTGCATATCAGAGACATCCAAAGGTTTCCGTTTCCCCTTTACATACTGAAATGAAAGGGCACTAAATACCTTCTTGCATCACAACAGCTTCTTCGTGCTGTCTGAGGTGCATAACAAGGGCTTGGGTAACCCTCTGAAAATATTCATAACGCAGGAAAAGTTTCTTCCCATGTTGACTTCCAGAACCTGAACCTATTTCTGCACCATCATAATCCAATCCACACAATAAGGTATATCTATAGGAAAGTTGCAAGAATTACAGTGAATATGGGCCATCATAATCTCACCACCATTTGCAGAAGTTGGCTCTGTTACACCATTCCTAGTTTCGGCATCAACCTCATTAGGTCCATTGTCGACATTATTGTCACCATCTCCACCACCATTAGTTTCGTCTTGAAATTCAGATAGGTCAATCTCACTAGACTCCACACTGCAAGGTAGTTTTTTCTATTGTTTTTTAGGGAAAAAAAAGGATAATAATATAAAAACCAGCCAAAAAGTTAGAGATAAGTGTGTGCATTGGGAGGAAATCTTCAATTTTTTTCTGATTACATGCCTGATTATTGACGTTTTCAGTAACGTCACTGCTAGACGCACATGACGCGGTTGAACCTGTAAAAGTAGTTCTCAAGTAAAGTTCTGAAATTGTTACCTAATTTAAGAAAATCTTCTGAAATGCACTCACCAGAGTCTCCAAATAACTCCGAGCAATTGCTTCGGACAGCCTTATTAATGCCTCAAGCTGCCTGACTGTCATGCGATAGGCAACCCTACTGCCAGGAGTTGTATCTCCTCTGCGAAGAGCAACATAAGATTCCACCAACATCTTTCTGGCTTCTAAATTTAACTGCATTAAACTCCATCAAAGGAGGATCAATATATAAAGAACAAGCACCAAGATAAACGAGAAATAACTGCATATAGAAAGACCTTTGGTTTTAGAGTTTTTGCATATGCAATATAACGCTTCAACTCAGCAGTAGTGAATGCAGGAGAAAGAGCATCTTCATGCTTCTGATGAACTCTCACAATGTGATGTGCAATGTGGTAATCAGTTTGATCATCTGGGTCATCTATCATCACGTACACAAGGTCAAACCTTGATAGAATAGCAGGAGGCAGAGCAACATTATACTGTAACAAGTACAAAAGCATATCAATGAAATCGGCAAATAATATGACTATTTAAATTAGGGGTGATCAAATTAAAAGAAACCGAACCGATCGACCAAACCGACATCAGATAGTCGGTTTTATGAAGTATTCAGTCTGTCGATTTTGCTATATGAAAAATCGACCAGTCGATCAATCAGAGTGACTGAAAAAAATATTCCGACCGACCAACCAATTTTTTTTACCGGTATTAAAAAAATACAAATAAGACTTATAGCATTTTTTTAAAAGAAAAATATTGACACAATCTTTTAAAAAGAAAAAAACTGACGTTTTATATAGTAACAGCTGACAGGCTAGTCTTTCTTTTACCGATGTACGGCAATGATGACAAGTTTTAAAAAAATATTATTTAATATTTCATCTCTTTTCCCTCACTCTCTCTTTTCTCCTCCTTCCCTCACTGATGATTGAACTCTATTTCTTCTCCCTCTCTATTTTCCTCACTCTTTTTTATCTTCATCCCAAACCGACAAAACCAATATGTTCGTTTTCGGCGTCAGTTTTTGTCTAAAACCAACTCTGACCGACTGATGACAACCCTAATTTAAATCAAATCAGGAATCAGTTGAAAAATCCACATCGAAAATTATAGTTTTCATCTGGACTCCAAGCTCCCAGTTGAGAATACTATACCAAAAGAAGCCATATAAAGTATCAACAATAGTTTTTATCTAGAAGTCTACCCCTCCATGAAATTTCTATGTAAAGTGCTAGACATCTTCACCTTGAGAGGTTTAGACTTGTCATAGCGCCCTCCCGTTGGATTAGCAGCAGCAAGGATCGATGTCCTAGCATTTAGTGTTGCCTGTATTCCTGCTTTTGTTATGCTTATGGTCTGCTGCTCCATAGCTTCATGAATTGCAACCTTCAATAGCATTTGCAAGTCAGACTATCATAGAAAATCTATGTGTGCAGTTACAACATTTATTAAATAATATAGCCACAAGTTACCTGATCCCTGATGTCCATTTTGTCAAATTCATCAATACAGCAAATGCCATTGTCAGCAAGCATCAAGGCACCAGCCTGCAATCAAATTAGAAAGCATCAAGGAAACTACAGAAATTTATTTCACTCCAAGCAAATGGTGATGCGTGCATGAGTTGAAAGTTTATGCTAAGAGTGCCATAAGCACTCTATGTGGATACATCCAACACCATGAGATGGATTTTGTATAGAATAAATAAATAAAAAGAACTATGAGATGGATAGGATGAATTTTGAACTTGACATTAGGAAGAACAACCTCTCCTTTCTGTAGACAACCTATTATAGGTACCACATCCATTGAATAAAAAACAACAAAATACTAAGATTTTCTGTATGGATGACATGACGAATATTAAACTACCTCAATACAAAACTCTCCAGTTTCTGGTTCTTTGGCTACAGTTGCAGTCAATCCAGCAGCAGAAGAGGACTTTCCAGATGTGTAAACTGATCTTGGCACAATACCTGAAGTATACCTGTAGAAAGTAGTCAAAACTAAACAGCCATTGATTGGTCTAATAACAAATAGACAAGCTATAAACTAAAATGCCCATGAGGTCATGGCTTCATACTTCGTACAAGCTATATCAAATGTTGCAGGATCAAATAATAGTATCATGTCTAGTATTTTTAACACATGAAGCACAATGAAGCATGATAACCTATGAGGACTCAAAATGCAAAAGAAAAGTAAAGGTTTTTTTTTTTTGTGAAGCATAATAATCCTAAACAAATATAAATATTATAATGAAAACTTAGATGGAATTTTAAGAGATTTCTTGATGAGAAATTACAATTAAGATATATCCTCTCCATTCAAAGAAAATGAAAAAAGAAAGTCTTAAATATTGTAAGAAGTGTGTGCCCTTGTGGTGAGATGAGCACCTATTTCATACTTCACTAATTAGAACAATGTTCATGGGATGAGTGTGTAAACGCTAACCTGAACATTTACAGTTATAAATAAATAAAATCCTCAACTATAGGATTTCTGTAAAAGCTCCATTGTATCGATGGACTATTCACTTAAAGGTTCATATACCAAAAAACAAACACAAAATTGTGAAGCACTTATTATTTTGAAAGGCATACTTGATACCACATTTAAACAGTACATAAGTTGTTGAACTGTTTAAAGTTTAAACTAAGAACCAGAACAGAGTGGGGGAAAAAACACAAAAACTTACTTCAGAAACTGAGATTTCGCACAGCTTGGATCTCCTACTATGCAGACATTGATATCACCTCGAAGGTTAATGCCTTCATGAGTTAACTTGTGGACACCACCTAACAGCATCAGCAGGATTGCTCGCTTGATATCTTGATGACCAAAGACTGCTGGCGCAATGCTATCAATAAGTCTGTTGAAGAAGTCAGGTGTATTCCTCATTCTCTGAACTTCATCAAGCTCTTCAGTCTGAAGGTTATGTTATATAAACCAAAATTTAGGGAATTCTAGGGCAGCTTATGCTGAAGAATTGTAAAACATTTCAGATTTTATTACTGCAAAGGACCTACGGTACAAATTAACACACTCCAATAATCAGTCCAATCAAATTAGGACACTATAAAACCTCAATGATACATTATAAAAATAATATTTGTAACTATAGTTTGTGGGCGAGATAATTTGACTAGAAAAAAAAAATTAGTGCATCTACATGTTTTTCAATTCTAGTCAGTTTCGTGCATAAGCTATCACTGAGGATAAAGTTGAAGAAGTGGTCTCATCTGCATCCAAATAGTTTTTATATAATTTAAATTTTGAAGTAAAATGCATAATGTATATTATAAGCGACAAAAATTAAAAGTAGATATTGTGAAACTGACGGTAAATTGTTGGTTGTCTTCATCAGCATCCTTTTTCCTATTTCTGATATCAAAATCCCTTCTTCCATCCAAAACCTGAATAAAGCAATGAAAAGAATTAAATAATAAAAAGCTCCTAACTAAAGTTACTAATTGCTAATTAGAGAGGATCAAGGACTAGCCTGCACTGAATTGGCAATAAAGGCTAGACGATAGGATAGGTCCCTCACTCCTAGTGCTCGTAGCCCCCTCATTCCTTCATGTCCAACCACAGAGTTATTTCGCTCTGGAGCTTCTCGACGACATTCTGCTCTTTCTCCTGGAGAGGCTAATGCCAATATATCTGGTATGACAACTACTGTACCCGTGAAAATAACCCTGTGTGGATGTATAGTAGAGAGATTAGATATAATATAATTACGATGTGGAAGTTGCAGTGTCATGCTTTTGTAATCCTCCATGAGGTTGAACTAAAGAGGGTGCCGGGAAGGTTGGGAGTTGTCATTCTTAAGAGCCATAACAATTTCAACCTTAAATAGATCAGATTCTAGCTAAGCAATGTTGGAACTTTAACCCTGTGAACAACTCGGAGCTATTAAAGGACAAGAAATGAAAGACAATGCTGATATTCTTACGTGTCTCCAGCTCTAGCACGTTCAACCATCTCATGGCGAAGAATAACATCCAAAGATCGCGGAAGAGAGCCAGCCGGTATCTCCTTTGAAGTCTCTTGCATTCGCACTCTTTGCCAATCAGCAAATTTGCTCTCTTGCCGAAGTAATGCCCACTTTGTTCTATTTGAACAGGTTGGGTTCATGCATATTGTTGGCTGTAATTCAAACCAATAATGGTCAATATGTGTCTACCAAGATTAACCCAAGTGCTAGGTGACAATATTTGAAAGATAATATGAATTACGAACTGTGACGCGCAAAGAATAAAACAAATATTAACTTGCAAGCACACACCTCCGTGTACTTAAATTGTTGTTCTACATTCTTTATGACATTTCCACATTCTAAGCAGTTAAAGGTCCCCTGTAGAAGCTCTGGTCGGACCTCGCTTGTCCGCGTCACCACTCCTGTCACAGATACTAATTTCCCAATTTCTGCAGTAGTCAATTCTCTCAACCTATAGTTGGGAGCACGATGCCAACAGGTATCAATCAATGATCGTTTTAACAAGGTTCTCAAGATGGTAGTCAATATATTGATTAGTAATGTTTGAGGAGCTATACGTCGGAAACGAGGGAGCTAGACCAGAACATTTACAGATTAAAAAAAAGGCCTATGACGTGGATACAGGAGGTACCTTTTAGAAACAGGAATGTTGAAGAAAGCGACATTTATGTCCTTGAAGGGGTTATCATCAGCGATGAAAGAAGGATTCTGCTCCATCACAAATCGCTTACAAGCGTTCTTGAGGTATGGTTCAAACCTATGGATTCGAGGAGAATATTAAGTAAAAAAGAAGCAATGGGTAAAAAATTGAAATTGAAAAGCAAATCAAGACCTCAAGTATTCGTCAGCGATTGCTATGTGAAGAAGATCGTTGGAGCGCATAAGGTGAGCGAAATCAATAAACATGGTGTTAGATTCGCCAGTGACCATAGCTTCGATCTCTGCCTCGTAGTAAGGGTCTCCAGAGTTCCCATTGAGTCGAAAACTGAATAAAAATCAAAACGTTGGTGAGGGAGGGGAGGGATGGAAAAGTTGAAATGAAAGAGAAAGATGCAGTTAACCTTTTGAGAAAGTCGAAGAAGATGTTCTCGACAAGAACGGCCTTCTCATCCACGAAATAACTACCAGCCCCATGGCTCTCCATATCTTGATTGTGTCTCTTTGTAGAATTGAGATAGAGAGCTTACTTCAAGGATTGTGAGTGGAGAGTGAGGGTAAAGGTTTGCGTTCCCAGTCAAGCTGTTTGGCGCCGAAATGTCGCAGTTTCCCGCCAAAATCGAGGAGAGGGCCAGGATCAGGCAGGGGTGGTAATTTGTCGGGTCCACTTCGATATGTGCTGGGCTATGCTATTCTGGGCTAGGCTTGTGATGACCCATGGGTTCATTGAACGTTCATTTTGTGATGCTATTTCTAATATTTTCCTGTTTTTTTTTTTTTAAATTATTTCAACAAGATGAGGATGGGGAATTCGAACCCATAACCTCCCGGTCACGGAAATATGTCTTTAACCAATTGAACTATGCTCAGTTTAGTTTATAATATTTTCCTGTTACTCATGTATAGTTGACATTTCGAATTTATTTGACCATGCAACGGTGAATTTATCGATTTATAGTTTACAATTAAAATTTTGGTATGAATTAAAATTAATATATATATATATATATATATTAAATAAACTCTTAGAACAAAATTAATTATAAAAAAAATATATTTTTTAATTATAAAATAACTTCATAACATCTATGTCATACTACTCGTACCTATGTTTAAGATTATTTTTTTGAATCATCTCTGTCTTTTATTTTAATATTGTGTCGTATGATTGTTAGACAACAATACTCTACATAGATATTTAAATATTTGGACATGTCACTCAAACACTACTCAACATGTGAAATTCATCCACCCATCGACAAAAATTTGACATGTTTTTGCATGGAAAGATATAAATTTAGAATTGTTAATACATTAAAAGTGAGCTTGAGAATTTTAAAAGAGGAAGGAGAAAGGTAGAAAAAGGGAAAAAAAAACATATATATATATATTTATTTATTTATTTTGTAACGATCAGAAAAAAAAAATTATTATTCTTGATAAATTATTTTGATTCATTTTTTTTTTCTTTAATTTAATATTATCTTCTAGTTAAAATATAAGATATTTATGTTATTATTTTTTTAAAATAATATTCTTTTATTTTGGGGTTTATTTTATGATTTTTTTATAAAAACCTCTCTGAGCCCTAACTTTTAGAAGTCTAAAAGTTTCTCTCAAACAAAAGAAAGAAGGTATTGAGAGTTTCTTCTCTTCCAAAAAAAAGTTTCTGTAAATTTGTTTTCTTCTTATTATTTTTGTTTAATCATTCTTTGTTTTGGGATTATGATTAAATTTTAGGTTTCTTCTTATTATTTT
>JAOANK020000076.1:56335-73998 GCA_026257165.2 Telfairia occidentalis
AGAAAAATAAAAAATAAAAATCAGATTATATATTTTTTTGCTATATTTGCAAATTTCAAGAAAACATTGCTATATTTACAAATTTTGTTCAAAAAATTGCTATTCATGCAACTGGTCCAATAATTTTTTTAGGTTAAATTACAAATTGTCTTTAAACTTTTAAGTTTGTGTCAAATATGTCCATAAACTTTAAAAAGTGACAAATAAATTTTCAAACTTTCAATTTTATGTTGTAGATTAATAAATAAAAGTATCAAATAAGTCTCCAAATTTTGAATTTTGTATATAATAGATCTTCGACATATTCAACATTTTCAAAATTGATATATCTATTAAATATAAAATTGAATTTTGTGTCTAATAGAAATCTAAACTTTTAATTCAATGCATGTGTGATAAGTTCATAAATTTTTAAAAATACTAATTAGATTAAGGATCTAGTAGATGCAAAACTGAAAGTCTAATGACCTATTATACACAAAATTAAAAATTTATGAACTTATTAGATACTATTTAAACTTGAAGACCCATTCGATATAAATTAAAAGTTTTGGTACCTATTTCATACTTTTTAATATTAAAAAATTTACCTGACACAAATATGAAAGATTATTGTTGTTAAACTTGCAATTTAATTTATTTTAAAAATATAAACAAAATATATAATATTAATACAAGAAAAATCCAGCCTAAAGGAATGCGATTCTTTTTCAAACGAATAATAATAATGTCTTACGAAACGCGAATCTTAAATTACATGCCATGGCTAATCATTAACAGTAGTTCAATTTGTCGACCTATTATTATTATATTGTATTATGTTATATATTTTAGTTAGAGAATAGATAGAAAATTTCAAGCACAAAGTACTCACTCCATTCACTACTTGACATATTAATAAATAATGTATTATTTTATTTAATAGACTTCACACTATTATTAAATATTGTTAATATATATTTTTAAAAAAATGTTGGGGATATTGACAAATAAGAAATAAAAGTAGTATAAGAAAATTTTCATAAGTAGTATTAGAAAATTTCCTTGAAAATAGGCAGGTAAACTGGCGACAATCCAATCTCTGTTTTATTTATTTATTTAAATTTCTTAAATTTTTTCGTTTGTGTTAAGTAAGTCTTAACTTTAAAAGGTGTTTAATAAATCTTTAAATTGCAAATTTTATGTCAAATAGGTTTTTAAATTTCCAATTTTACATCAAATAGACCTACATTTTCTAAAATTCTCAAACTTATTAGGCATAAAGTTGAAAGCTTAGGGTTTTATTAAATACAAAATTAAAATTTATATTCATAGATCTATTAAGAGTTTTGAATATTATATGTGCTTAAGGACCTTTAAATACAAAATTGAAAGTTAGAGATTTATTTGACACATTTAAAATCTAGAGACTTGTTTGAAATTGATTAAGGTCTATCATTCAAACTAAAAAGTTATGAGTTTGAATTTTCCTCTTTTTTTTTTAGTTCAACAACATGAGGGTGGGGGGATTCGAACTCATAACCGTTTGGTCAAGGAGATATGTCTTTATCCAGTTGAGTTATGCTCGATTTGGCGAATTCTCATATGTTGTTGAACTACAAAAAGAATTACCACATTCTCAATACAAATTATTGAAGAAAGAGAATTTATTAAGAAATAAATGAATGGTTGGCCTCAAAATAATAATTAAACAAACAAATAAATAAAAGGTGGTTGCCATCAGTCTACTTTGGCCAACTTTAGGAAGATTCTTAATCATTGAGGGGAAGGCGTCAGGCAACGCGACTATTTAATATTCCATAGAGTTGTTCGGTAAGCAATGAACATTGTATTATATGTAATGTTCTTCCTTTTCTTCACCATTTTTGGACATTAAATTTGTTGATGCAAGAATTTGAGTTGGGTGAGCCACTTCTAATGTGACCCTCGTGAGGTGATGAGTCGAGGTGATTACCTTGCACAAACTAATGTATTACCATGTGCTTTGTATGTAATATTGTTTTAATTGATTTTATAATAATAAGAAGAATAAGAATAAAATTTTACTAATTATAAAAAAAACAATAGTAATACAAAGCAAACTAAGATATTTCTATACAATATAATTGTAACATATATATCACTATACATTTTATTTAATAATTTATAGAATACGTTATCAAAATAGAATTGTAACATTTTAAGCTCATGATTTAAAATATAGATTTAACACATGCATCTTATTCTCTTGAAATGTGTCAAAAATGTCTTGAGTTATTTTTTAGATTAAAAAGACTTTAAAAGAAAATAAATTAAGAGATGACTAAAAGTAGGAAATAAGAATGAAACTTAAAATACGGTGAAAGGATGATGGTGGAAAGAAAAAAACTCTTTTTTTTTTTGGTAGTTGTAGGAATACCAAACCTTTGAAATACCAACTTAATTAAAATTTCATAATTAATTATAGTTAAAGACCATATTTAATTGTACTCAACTGAAAGACATATCTCTCTGACCAAGAGATCATGGGTTCTAATTCCTCCATCCCTATATGTTGTTGAACTCAAAAAAACAAAAACAAATTCTAATGAATTTTTAGTGTTGTTAATTTATCCATCTTAATAAATAGATATGTATTTAAAATATATTTTTTGTTTAAAAGTTCATTATATATTTATTTCAATTCATATTACATTTATATATGTATTTAATTAGTGAAAAATATTATTAAATTATAAAATAATAATATTTCATCTAACTAACTTATATGATATTTAGTTTAGTCTATTGTTAGACTTATTAGATTCATTTTAATGAATTACAATATAATGAATTTGATAAGAGAGAAATGACATGCGCTTTGTAAATTTAAAAATTATAAAATAACAAAATCGTCCAATTTTTTTTTCTTCAAATATTGTAGGTTTTTTTAAAATACATTATAAACTATAGATTATAAATGTTAAGTATAAATGTAAATGAAAAATAAATAGGTTGCACCAATTTAAGCATAGTTCAGTGGATACATGCATGTAATCCCGCAATTGTTAGAACTAAAAAAAAGTTGCAAATGGTTTAAGATTAAAATTTTTTAGAACAAATTTATAGAAGTACATATGCAAAACTTTTCATATTCAAGGTCTTCCAAATTCTTAACCTATTAAATTCTTATTAATTAACTTTATTTAAAAAATTTAAATGACATGAGTAATAAATTTTAAAATAGACAAAAGGGCTTGATGGTTTAGAAATATTTTTTAAATAAAAATAATACACTAATTATAAAAGAAGAAAAAAAATCAAAGACCTTGGTTATTAAGCTATCCCTTGAAATAGATTTTCTTACTTAATATAATTGTTAGACAAATAATATTTTTCAACTTCATTAAAAATTGAATTGTAATGTCGCAAGTCTAGAATGCGAGATATAAATTGGACATATTACCTCTTGCAACTTGAATGTACTTGTAAAATCTTAAAATGCTTTCAAGATTGCAGAGACTTTGAGAGAAATAGATTGAGAGAAGTAAAAATAAAGAAAGAATAAAGAAGTGGTAGAGCGAAAAAAAGAAAATAAAAGGGGATGAATGTAAGTGTATTTGGAAGCAAAAATGTGCAGGGAGTGAAATGGACTAGATTAAGTAGGTGAACGCGAGATTAAAAATAAAATGTTGTTGGTAGCTATAAAAGAAAAATGGGGGCCGGGGGAGCATAAGAAATTGACAGAAATGAAATGGTGTGGTATTACGAGATTTCTCCTCAAAAAAAACATATAGATACATACAAGATCATGCATATATATATATATATGTAGAAAAAGAGAAAATAGAAAATGGGAGGGGTGGTTACAACTTACAAGGTAGAAGATTTGCAGTACTGAAATGTGTGGGATAAAGAGATGAAGCAGTTAAAAAGTACTAATGAAAGAAAAAGGTGGTTGTTGTGTTGTTGTGTTGTTGGGGTAGTGAGAATATAATGCATGCATGGATATGGGTTACGTAGTATTGGAAGAGAATTGAAGATTGAAGAATGAAGACGGTCCTCTGAAGCAAGAACTCGATCGTACAATCTCTCGTTGCCTCTCGATCTATTCATTTCCTATGAATGTGTTGTAGTAAAAGAAGCCCGCACCACGTCATCGATAGCAGCTCCGCATACAGGACATTTTCCCCCTCTCCATTGCAATTCTTTTCCACATTTCATACAGCTACACATGTGTCCACATCTGCATGCACCCCATCCATGCATCATTAACATATATATATATATATCACTAATAATAATAATTTATATAATCCAACTTTAATTAATTACCTATACAATAGCGACTCAATTGGCATCTCGTAGCAAATACAACATCTGCGCTGCTGCTTTCTTGATTTCCGGCCCCCTCCTCCTCCTCCTGCCATTTAACAATATCTTATTATATTCTCCCCTTACCAAAATTACACACAATTAATCATCCCATGCATCGACTCCTATTATATTATTACCTCCCACTACTTCATGCTTGATTGACTGCTGCAACATCACTTGCATGTCCATGCAACATTTTATTGATTTTCTCAGTTCCGACATCTCCTGGTATAGTTGCTCCATATGCCCTCTCAAATCGTATATCAGTTCCATTTCCTTACACCATTCATTTCAAATTTACGATTAGTAAATAAATATATTCTCTCAACGCACCACCTTCAGTATCTCAATTAAGAGGATGGGGACCAGCTGGGCTTACAATAGAAGGATGATTGAGGGAAGAGCGCCGTCGTTGTTCTCGTTCTTGTTCTTGTTCTTGTTGATCTTCTTCTTGTTGTCGCCTGTTGGAGGAGAATTGAGCTGGAAAGTTATGGGGTGAGGATGCAGATGCAGCTCTATTGGAATCTTCACCCATCTCGTTCTCCAGCTGGTAGCTACATGAGCTCAATATCGATGGTGTTGTCAATTGCAAAGGTGAGCCAGATTGATCCAAATAATCGCTTGCTTCGTGATATTGACCGCTAATCAAGCTTCTTTCGTCTTCTTCTTCGTTATCACTACTCTTTGGTTGAGTGTGGCTCTCTGAGAAACACCACATTTCTTCTTCTGCTCCATCGTCATCATATTCTTCTTCTTGCCGTGTTTGTCGCTCTAATCGACACACCATCAGCTTATCCATTCTTTCACGGAACTCACTCGATAGAAATTTGGATACGGTTTTCCTGCATCCACAATTATCACATTTTATAAATTCATTACTTGCAGTTGCAGTTGCAGTTGCCGGGATACAAAAGATTGACCAGGTCCCTGATCAACCTCAACAAAACAACTTCACTAGTCAGAGTCGGAGGTAGAAAAGAACTGCTAATCAATTAGTCCCTTATTTGGGAAATGCGATAATGGGTAGGGTTAAGGGTATACCTTTCAATAAGCTGACGTAGTTCATGGTTGGCAGAGTTAGAGTCGAGCATTTGCTGGTACCAAGTTTGCCTGCGATCTTCCCAATAACTTCGAGGGCGAGAAATATCAGTAAACCAGTCGTAACTGCAGGTTCCCACGTGGTCTGCATCATAACCCTGATCTTCTGCTGCCTCTCCGTCTTCCCATCCATTCATTGAGTCTTGTGAATCTAAATTCAAATTAGGGGTATCTTGCCACGAGCCCTCCGAAGTTGGAGGATCAAGTTCTTGGTCATGTCCTTGTTCTTCATTATTTTGCTCTTTAACATCTCCACAAATTGGATTATTCTCTTCTACTGTGTCTATACTGCTATGCATGCCACCAACATCAACATCAACATCAACATCAAGTTGCTGCCTATCCTTATCATTACTAGTGTTGTTGGCATGAGTATCTGTATTATCTGACTGGGTTTTATCATCATCATCATTGTTTACCACCTCCTCCACAGCGCTTCTTCCACCATTCTCACCAACTCTGCTAAATCTCTCCCTGCACGTCACATGTATGTCAAACCAAAATCCTAAGACATGCATTGCCTTTATATATATGCGTGCTCCCACAGTTATAGATTACAAATTATTTATTCATTATAATTTATACCTGAGATGCTTGATGGTAGAAGATCTATGATTCTCTCGAGGCGTTACTACAAATTGTGGGCGCTGCTGCTCATCTTCTACTGCCATTCCTCGTTTCAGGATTTTAAGCCGAAGTAGTGACTGCAGCATTTCACAACCCGCATGCCCAATATAATAGTCAAATTTTAGGAGCATCTAATTTTTCTTTTTCTTTTTATTGTTATGTGATATAGTAAAGTAGTTTAACTTGATAAGATCAGGACGTAATGTAGAACAGTGATTCACATTGATTTACACAGCATAACAAATGATTAAAAAAAAAAAAAAGAAGAGAAGAGAGGATTTATAAAAAGAAAAACTGAAAAAGAGAGAAAGTGGACCTGGATGCGGCCACGTTGGGCGAATTTTGAAACGGCTCGACGGTCCACCAATCTGTCGAGTTCTTTTTGCCTGTCTCGCTCTATTTGCATTAATAAATCGGCGAAGGCTTGGCGTCCTCTGATGCGGGGAGACCCTAAAATATGAGAAAGACATTTGTGCTCTACTTGTTCTCTCAAACTCAGAGTGGGATTGGGATGTGAAAAGGAAGAGGATTCATTTGCGTGATCACTTTCTTCGACCCAAGATGAATGCGGAGGTTTTGCGGCTGTCAAAGTCAATCTCCTAATGATATCAGCCACACGCACCCTCTCGCTTTCTCCAGCATCCCAACTCTGGCTTTGCGTGGAAGAGGGTGGAGAACTGGAACTTGTTCTGCTGGAATGCCAATCTGCAGATCCGTCCTCGCTCCCTGGCCCTGCATCGTATCTCTCGTCCTCAAAATCCCCTGCTTCCACCGAGCACGCCAACTCCTGCTCATGCTCATGCTCCGTGTTCATTAATTCCCCAACTTGCCTGCCCGAACAAACCGTCGTGTTCCCATTCGCGTTCGCATTCAAACCGACGTTGGACGAAACATTCAGCCTCTTCTCCCATATCTGGACTAGAGAAGAAGCTCCAAGCTTCGAGGTTTCCTTGTCGTGGCTACCCGTTTCAGGAAGTGGGGCGATGTGTTCCTTGGAATTGGAAGGAGCAGGAATCGTTAGTGGGTCATTTGTGGAAGTGTGTGGAGAGTCGTGGTTGTTGTGTTTGTGATCAACGGCAGATAAGGTGGTTTGATGAAGCTGTTTGTTGGAAGCACGTCGATCGGAGCGCCTGGGAATGGCATTAGGAATGGGAATGGGAATGGGATTGGGATTGGGATTGGGATTGGGATTGGGATTGGGATTGGGATTGGGGGTGATTGAAATGCAATCGGTGAGGCGATCCATGACCAAAGTTTTGAGGTTGTTTCGAAAACGAGCAACATGGGTGGCGGTGACGTTGGTGTCTCTAAACCTGTCTCGCCGATTATGGTCTCTGAGAACGCAGCCAAAGGGCGAGGAGGAGGAGGAGAATTCGACCTGCGAAGAAGCCATTGGAGGCTGAGGCAGGCTGTCTAGCTCACCCAATGAAAGGAAAGGGTGGAGGAGGTATGAAAAATGATGGGATGGATCAAAGCGAAAACCCCATGGAATGAAGAAGGAGGGCAGGCATTTGGGATGGGAATAATGTGAGGTGAAACCAATCCAAAAGGAAGGAAGTGGGGAAAGGAAGATATGAGAGGAGTGGGAATGGGAATGGGGCAAGAGCGAAAAGAGAGGAGATAATTTTGAGAGTTATAAGATGGAAATGACAGGGCACACATCAAAGGTAGTCTATATTAAGGATGCACAACAAAATAAGATTGTGGTAGCAATTAGCAATTAGCAATGTAGAGGTTGAGGCAAAGGAAGACGTTGGTTTTGAGTGGTTGAGAGCGTGGGATCGGAATAAGAGAGAAAGACACGGTTTGGGAGCCGGAACGGAACAAACCCGTTTGCCGGTTTACTCTTTTGTTTCGGCTTTAAAGTTTAAAGTTTAAACCACCCCATTACATTAACATTATTACCCTGACCATTCTCATTCTTCATTCTCCAATATTATTATTTTCCATACCCTGAACGGGATGCCTCCTCATCATTCTCACTTTTCTTTTCGTTACTAATAACTATTAATATAATTTAACTACTCAACCTCATCTTCAAATCTTCCATCCCTTCTTTAAATTCTAATAAACTAAAAACAAAATTTATGTAGCTATCTAGTTTTCATATTTCAACCCACGCACCAATATCCAAAAGGCTTCCAAATTACCAATTTTTTGCATGAACCTTATAAATTCATATTCAATTGTAGAGTATGTGCATCATAGAGTTTTACATATCAGATAAACAATAATTATATTCTTAATGCATATACAAATTTTACCTTGCAAACAAATTTATATAACTTTTTTTTTTTCATTATAAATATCAATTTAGTATGATCGATATTAATTTGACTGTTTTTTTATACTTTTATATCCTTTCATATATGCAAAACACCCAAAACAAAATTAATACAGTATAATTTGTACATTGTAAAAGTATATTTTCAATTTTATATATATAAAAAAATAAGTATATTTTCAAAAATTTTACAAGATTACACAGTTGATTTTTTTGGTTGAACGAGGGGGAGAGATTCAAACATCTAACTTTAAAAAGATAAGTATTGTATTGATTGGTTAAACTATATTCTTATCGGTCTTCTTTTCGGGTTCTCTTTTTATTTTATTTTTCTTTGAATTCAACAACAAGAAGTGAGAATGAGAATTCAAACATTTAACTTTTTGGTTGAAAATATATTCCTCAACAAGTTGAGTCATGTATCAGGTTGGCTCTTGAGAGTTTAATACTAAGAATATTATTTATAAATTCTAATAATAAACATACCATCTATATTATGTAAGAAAAATAAAGGGAAGTTTCACACTATACTGTAAAATTTATATGTATTTTAAAAATGTCGTAACTTTTCATTTTTTCAAATATAGTATAAGTTTGATTTTTTTTAGCGTGTTTAATTTCATTTATGTTTGATTTTGAGTCAAATCGAACACAACTCAATTGATACATTTCCCTGACAAAAAGATCATAGGTTCGAATTTTCCTACTCCATATATTTTGAACTAAAAAAAATGTTTTATTTTGATTTAGATCATTCTATTTATGTAATTTTTTTTTGGAGGAAAACTATTTATATAAAATTCTTGACCTTTTACTAGATTTATAAATATATATTATTTTATGCTATTTGGGTAAATATCTTGAAAAAAAGAAAGAAGGGGGAAAAAAATAGAGAGAGAAGGTGGGCAAAGCATAGCTTTGGCGCAAAATTAACATTCACAAAAGCATCCGGAGTCCCGAGTTGAAAAATTCTAAGTAGAAATTAGAATAATTGTGCAGAGTTGAAGGTGCAGGGGAACTGCAAAGAACTGAACTTAAAACTCGAGGGTAGAGTCGAGGGAGGGACATTCCGATTCCGATCCGACCAAACACCGCATTGTCGATTCATCTACGACATGGCATGGAGTGCGACGATGATCGGAGCCCTTCTGGGGCTCGGCACTCAGATGTATTCCAATGCTCTTCGTAAACTCCCTTACATGCGCCGTGCGTTCCTCTCTCTCTCTCTGAAAACCCTAACCTTCTCCATTTCCTATCATTTTTTCATAATTCTTCCTTTCTTTTCGATTTCTATCATTGAATCCATTGATTACCTGTGCAGATCCTTGGGAGCACTGCATTGGAATGGGGTTGGGAGCTGTGTTCGTCAATCAGCTAGTCAAATGGGACGCTAAGCTCCAGGAGGACCTTGACAAGATGCTCGACAAGGCCAAAGCCGCCAACGAGCGCCGCTACTTTGGTCCCTTTCTTCTTCTATAATCTAATTTCATTTCTGCTCGTGTTCCTCTTAAATCTCGTCTCGTTCGCCTCCCACCATTCACATGGTTTTTATTCGATTGCAAATTTCGATTGCCTTTCTTACTTAAAATGTCCGCCCATTGCCTCTGGATTCTGATACCTAACAAATCTCATCTCATTTTTTTCCACGATAGAAGCTTATCATGTGACTTCCCCGTAATGTCATGCGAGTTGTATAGTTTGGCCAATGTTCTAAACCTTTTGAAGGATCAGAAGATGACAATCATCTGTACTTAGACTGGAATGTGTTGGACCAATAGCTCGTTAATTCATGTTATAGCATATTAGAATCATTTATTAGGGTTGGTTTTATTTTCCTTAATAGGTTGAGATGATTCTAATATATCACAATTGCATATAAAAACTTAAGCTATTAGGTTATAGTAAATTTAATGGAGGAAAGAGTGCGGCATTTTAACATAACCTAAGAGATTACAAGAAGTGAGATTAGAAAAGAAGAAATTAGGGATATTTGCCCAGCCAAAGGGCTTATAGGAAACACCTCCCAATTGCAATTAATGAGATAGATTGCGTAGTTTAGGTGCAAAACCCCTATGAAGAGCATTCCAACTAGATATCATGTACTGTACAATTTCTAAAAACTTATTAATATTATTGTAATTATCACTACGAGTTATGTTGTTTCTTTCTATCTAAAGAGACCGAAGTAGGGAATTTGATGCATTATCCAAAGCATGCTTTTCCTATAAATCCACCTTCTGGAAACAAAAATTCTTGGACTAAGACAGTAGTTTCTTTTGAGCAACAGCAGACTAAGCTAAATCTGTCAGAAAGGATATTCCAGTTTCTGATTGCCAAGCACTATAAATTAAGATGGTCAAGGGTTTCCTTGTGCAAAATACAATCGAGACAAATTTGTGGAGAGATTTGAAGCTGAGTGCGATCTGTCCTTGGTGTTTAGCCTTTTGCAAGCAGCAGACCAAAGAAAGAACATGATCCCTCTTCGCTCCTGGTCTGATTTGCTAGATGTTTTTCTAGTTTTTAGCAATTATCAAGCCTTGAAACAGTCTTCTTTCTGGTTAAGGAAAACCCGCTCCAGGTTTATGGTGAGCGCAACCCTTTCCTCTAAATCTTATGTCAAGTGAATTCCTCCCAAGCTGAAGGTTTCATGCCTGGTTTTCTTCAATTCAACAATCATTAATAAGTTTCCCTGTGGTTTCAGCAAGGGAGCAAGTAATTGGATGTAGCAGGCATAAGGGAGAGGTGGCATCTTTTTATACTAGCTTTTTTCCTTCTATTTTTCTGTCACACACGCACTCATATTTTGAACGGAAATCAATATTTCCACAGCTGGTATGACATTAGTTGAAAAAAAAATTCCAAGCCCACAACCTAGGAAGATTTCAAAAAAGTTTTCCAGCTGGTTTAAAGGTCACCAAAGTTGACTGTTGAAGTAGGATATGATTTACGCTATGAAAGGCAACTTGCATGGTGAAGAAAGTTATTCATGGACTATTCTATATCATTGAAGGTTTAATTGTTTCTTTCTAACCAAAGATTCTAAAAAACAGATCTAATCAATTGTAGCCAAAGAGTCATGTTTTTCTTTTAAGAGGATGAAAAAGCAAAAAAGATTCCAAAAGCCTTTGACACTCTTTAGGAAGCCACTTGCCAATTAGAAGTCGGGAGTTGGGTCTCCCAAAACCTGTTTGCAAAGGGGGCGTTTGAGGAAAACGTGGCTTAGCTCTCAAGAGCATTCTTTGCAAAGAATACTGTGGGGAGAGGAAAGGGCCATGGCCATGGATGGGCTCCTTTGCATAACCTCCTGGAGTGTTAATGCTTTTATAATTGTTTCATGATTGAGCTCCCACAGAAAGGATTTACCTTTCTTAAATGTCTACCATGCCATATTTCTTTGTTTAAGGTGAATGCAGTGAATATGTCGTCTCTCCAATCCGAGTCTGCCAACCAACTTCAAGGCAGGCGGTGAGCTAAATTCTAGGGAGGATGCCAAGGGGGAAGCCCCTTCCTATATTTCATTATCCAAAAACAAACTTCTAAGGCCAAGGTCCCAAGTTAGAGTGAAAAGGTGAGAGGTATCTTCAATCCACCACCGAAGCCAAAATCTGGTGGAGCTTCCATTGTTCACATTGTGCCAAATTCTAGTTATATTAAATGGAACCTCCCATATACTATTGTTATTATTATTATTATTTTGGATAAGAAACAATTTCATTGATTAAATGGAATGTACAAAAAAGAGGTTATCCAAAGTTACAAAAAAGATTGTCAGTTGCTAATAAGAGATGTAAGGTTGTAATTACAAAAAGGTTGTGCTCTTTTGCACCGAGATAGAGCCAAAAAATGAATGCCTTTGATAACCTCCAAGTTGCGATCATCCTCTGACAAATGTGCTTGTTGCATTGGTTCCAAATAACCCAATGTAAGCATGGCCGAAATTCGTCCAAAGGATTTTCTTTTGTCTGGTGAAAGGGTGCTGCGTGAAGATCAATGGGCGCCAATCTGGAGTTGGAAGGGTAAGTGATAGACCAATTAAAAACCTTTGTAAAATGAGACCAGACCGATGAGGAGAAACTGCAGTGTATGGAAAGGTGGCTGGTTGTTTCATTACTACCACAGCAAAGGCAGCACCAATCTGGAGAGATGCAGATCCAAGGGCTTCGCTTTTGAAGCCTTTCATGTGTGCTGATACATAGATGGCTAATTTCCCAAATAACATGTTTGACCTTTTTAGGGTTGTTGTGAAACCTAATGCTTCTGTATAAACTTCCATTTTGTTGGGTAGAAGCTAAACTGGGTTGCTTTGTGAGGGATCTGGCTGAGTAATGACCATTTCTCTCCAGCTTTCAAGCCCAATAATCCTGTCGGTTAGATAAATGAATGGGGGAAGAGATTGATAAGGGCAGCCCATTCTCTAATTTCTCCATCATTGAGATTTCTGCAGATATTTGGAGCCCAAGATTGATTAGCAACATCCCAAATGTCTGCAACCGAGGCTTGTTTGCTCAAAAACCATATACTACTGTTATTTTTATTTTTTACCTTCAGATATCCATGAGGTTCTAGGCAGCTTGCATGAACCTCGGCTATTTTCACGAGATAACCACCTCACTCTACTACAATTGGTTGCAAAAAAAAACTCATAGGATATTAAATTCGAGATAGGTAGCTGCCATGATTTGAACTCATTCCCTCTAAGTCCTTTATTATTTACATTTATTAATATTCATCATTGAACCAACCCATGGTGGCTCATATAATGTTGTTATTGAAGTCTTGGGCTAGTTTTTTTTTCCTTGCAAATAAACTAACTGAAACAGGTTTGACTAATATGATGGCATATTCATGACGCTATGGTTTCATTTCAAATGTCTATGTTACTCTAGGAACCTCATTGGATGTTTGCTTGATGCTTATTTATCAATTTGGAGGATCATTCAACCACAGACCATTGTTTTAGGGGTTTTGTTTTGATAGCCACTTACCATCTTAGTCTTTATGCTGCCAGTTCAATTGCTTTTCATTTTAATATGGTTCTTGCTTAATATTCAAAACCACATCTTGTTTGCAACTCCTAAAGCATAGAAAGCACTTTCATTAATAGGTGCACACATTGAAAATTGAAAATCAACGGTCAAATCACCTGAAATCTAACCAAGAAAGCACCCAAAATTTAGTCCAAAAATGCATAAACCCATCCCAAAAATTGGAAAAAAAAAACTCAAATCTAGCACCAAGTCATTCAAATCTAATTGTAAAAACACTTGCACAGTTGCAAAAACTAGCACTCACAAAACTAAGTTTTTATTGGTGAAAGGATGACTAGCCATGGCATAATAATAATAATAAAGCCATATATGTCGTTGTGGAGAACCACACGCCAATTGAAGAAGAGAGTAAGAAGCTCCAAAATCTGTTTGCAAAACAACAGCTGCGGGAGATGTGCCCTTGGGTTCAGACCCTTTCCTTGCACATGGTACATCAATCCAAGAATAGAGCGAGGGCCATACAAACTGTGGGTGTTTACGCTCTACTGATTGAGTTCCCAGAGGAAAAATTTTACCCTATTAGTGTACGTACCATGGTAAATTTCTCTATATAGCGGTGGACATGATGGAGCATCTTTGCTTGTGAAATTTTTTGAAGAGGGAACAAATGGTGGAAGATCCCGAAGCATTTGGAAGCCAATGTCATTTGTTGGGTAGTTTGTTAGTTGGACCATAGAGAGAAGAACAATTATAGAGGCTCACTCTTGAATTTCATTATCTGTGAAAAGCCTTCTATAATCTAAGAAGTACGGACACAGACATGATACGACACTGCGATATGCCAATTTCTAAAAAAGTAGGACACAGACATGTCAGGGATACACTATTTATTTATTTTTTTTTTAGATCTACGTGTTTACATGCATCTATTTATCACTTCATAATAGATAAAACATGTAAAGTTTACATAGAAAATGAAATGCACCACACTAAAAAAGTATAAAATATTAAGTCTTTTGACAATAACTCAACCACAAAACATATTATCCAACAAATTTAACCTACAAAACAAAGTTTACAATACAATAGAGTGTCTGAGAAGTATCCATGGGTTGTTTGTTATGTATATTTTTATTTAAAAAATTCCTAAATGTGTCCGTGGCGTGTCCAGAAAGTGTCCGAAAATAAAATAAATAAATAAATAATAGGACATGTAATTTCACGTGTCAGACACGCGCGTGTTAGTGTCCGACACGTGTCTGACACGGACACTCCTCCCATTTCAGAGTATCCGTGCTTCTTAGCCTATAATCAAGATCCCGTGTTTGAGTGGAATAGTTCCAAGACCCTTTGATTGATGCATCTTTCTGGTTAGAGAGATTGAAGAGCCTTGGAAATGTTTTGTGAAGCCTTTATATCCAATTATCTATATCTCACCACAGGCTGGTGGTTAAACCGTTGCCCACAGACTGCTTGGTTATGGATAGAACGAGCTCCTTATATAGACTTCCGTGGGCCTTTGGAGGAGGGAGTAGAAAAGTCCCTCGGGCCATGAGCTTAAGGTGGTGGAGCCATATTTGGCAACAACTACATTCTTCTAGAGGCCTCTTTTTCTACAAGAAATCTCCAAATCCACTTTGCAAGAAGTGTTGGCTTTCTTTGTTTAAGGTTACCATGCCAAGCCCCCCATTTCATTGATACTTGGACTTGGACCTTCCTCCAATTCACAAGATGAATTGTTTGCTCCCTCTGAAGAAAGTCCCTGAAAAGCTTCTCAATCGAGTCAATAGTGTTATCAGGCATAGAAAACAGGGACGTGTAGTAGATGGGGATATTTGAATTCAGGGTTCAATTTGAAAAAACGGAGACCTTAAAGGTAAAAATTGGCTCACTCGGTTAAGCAAAGTGGTAAAACATTGACATTTTCCCACATCTTTCTTCCCCACCTCTTCTGCAACAGGGGGCTTGCTTTTAATAGCCGTGTGTAAATTTGAAACAGCCGAGTGACTTCTCCATCTAAATAAAGGGCCAGTTTTCATTTGGGGGTATCATAAAAAATCCCAAAATTAGTGAGATTGAAATTTCAAATTCAATGTACAGGGGATATCATAGCAGGAAACATAAGCGTGAACTTTTGTTGTATTTTTCTCTACCTTTAAAAAGGCCTCGAGTCCATTATACTAGTAATGCATACTCAGTTTTAGTACATTTAGGTTCTTTGAACTTTCAAGTCTGTATCCTTCTTGTCCTTTACTTTAAAAAGTTTATAATAAGTCAGTATATCACAAAATAATTAAACTAATGAAGTTAATGATAGAGATTTATTTGACACAAAATAGAAAGTTTAGGGATCTATTAAAAACTTTTTAATGCACAAAGATCATGTAAACACAATCTCAAAAACTAGGTATGTTTGAGTGATGGTGATTTTTTCTAACCCTTTGAAACTTTTGTCTTTCATTGACACCAGGTTTGTGACATGGTTTTCTTATTCTATGATTTGCTGCTGAGGATACCATTCTATCTTTTTATTTTTTTTCACCTGTTCTATCTTTTTATTTGGGAACTTTTTGATATATTTATGGGGTAAATTTTTCATTGCAGATGACGACGATGATTGATTGGAGGTCTCCCTAGGGATTGAGGCATTTTTATATGAAGTCATCGATGTTTTTTTTGTTTTTTTGTTTAATAGAAGTCACCCATATTTTCAGAGAATGAGGTTATGTTGGGCCTCTTTGTCAATTACTGACATTTGACACCCTGTTTTGAAATATTTGGACATTCCAAGTTTTTTGTTGGCAGTTCCTTGTTTCTGCTGCGCAACAACATAATCTGAAGGGTAATGTTTGAGGTCTGTGATAATAAGGGATTCCAATTTGTGTAATATTACCAGCTGTCAGACTTTTGCTTCAAGTTTTAACGTACCATTTCGTTTGTATACGTCAAGTTGGTTATTCCCTGCCTATCCGACGGTTGACATTCAGGTGAACCTAGCCATGGCAAATGAAAGCTGTAAGCCTCTTTTTCTTCAGTTGATAGAACCGACAAGGATAGCACCTCTTTTCTTTTATTTTCTCTTTTCTTTTTTCTTTTTTCTTTTTTGACATTTCCAGTGCCTTGTTTCACAAGATTAACCCAGCTGTAAATACTAAAGAAGAACATAAGTCTACCACTTGGAATGCAACCTCTGCCATAGAGAGTCAAGTTTGTTTTCCACCTAAACTTTTAGGTGGAGTGAGCTTTATAACATTTACCTGGGAACCCGTCGCTGTTCTAAATCATTGAAACTTGGACATAGTTTAGACGATGCAGCGTAATAAGTAGTTTGCTTCTGATTTTACTTCTTGTTTTTGGATAAAAAGTTCATTTCTAATCTGATGAAATGCTGTAAGAAAATCAAATAGAGCGTATTTCTAATAGGAAGCTGAGTCAAATGGATCTGTGATATTAGGTCGAGGGGGATTTAATAAGTTTTGTAGATTAAATCATTTTATAAATTTTGTCCGGTGAGACCCAGCTACCTTTTTAAAACCATTTTTCGTCTGGCCTCGCTAAAATGTTAGGCAAAGGTTAATGTTTCCTCGTCCACATATGTGACAAATGTTATAACATTACGCAGTATGATAATATTTGTCTATCCATCTATGGCATAACTCTTGATCAAATGGAAACTGCTACATGAAAAAGAAGGTATGTCTAGCTACAATTACAAATGCCCATTCCAATAAAGTATATGGTTTTAACAAGAAATGGGATTGGCTCCATGAAGAGAATTTCACTTATTGATTGCAGAAACAAGAAAAAAACTAATTGTTTGACCTCTGCTATTTGAAGTATGAAATAGTTTTTAGCTGTACGAGTTTTGAGACGTGTTGTAGCGAACAGGTAAACTTATTGGGCATTGTTGTTTTAATCATGTTGTTTGCAAACACAAGTACGTACGAAATCATTTCTTGAACTTGATCCATTTAGATTTTGTTAATTATTAGTAAGTACTAACATAGTATATATGTTTGGGAAATGAATAATATAGGTTATGGGAAGGAAGTTGTTGGAACGCCGAAGATTTATGTGGGCTCCTCATCGAGAATGTAGTGAAGAATGATTTAGGTGGAGGTGCAGCCAAGAGCCAAGCCTGGGGTGTGATGTTAAATATAGCAGTACGTAGGTAGGTAGTGAGCAGATGAGCAAGCAGTGCGGCACCATCAATTACATGGAAAAGCAATATCCGCGGTTCCACATTCCCTTTAAAGGTTACAAAATAAAGTGGTCCTTGCATTGCATGCCTTTCTTTTCCACCTCTCTCTCTCTCTCTCTCTCTCTCTCTC
>JAOANK020000076.1:81479-95014 GCA_026257165.2 Telfairia occidentalis
CCCCAGTCTTTCAACCGTACCCTTCCATTTCCACGCTGCATGTCGTCCCCATTGTTGATAAACACCGCAAGCCATCACCTCCACACACTGCAAGCCATTGCCATCACCACCACACGCCACAGCTTCTTCCTCTACGACTCTTATCTCTCTCTCTACCTTTTGAGCTCTCTACCTCTTTCTACTTCTCTCTCTACCTCTTCTTCTCACTATCTTTGTACTTTTAGGCAAAAGAAGCAAAGTTCGGTTTAAAACCAAACCGAACTGCTCAAAACCAAAATTAATGGTTCGATTTTTTTAACCAAAACCGAGAGAACCTCGATTTTTTCGGTTTAAGATACTTGAAAATCGAGAGGTTCGGTTCAGTCACCAATTTTGGCCAAAACCAGACCGGACTGAACCGTGCACATCCCTACTAGGAGGGGTTTCCTCTACCCTGGCACTAGGCTGCTTTTCTTCTTTCTATGAATATTTATCACCATCAGTATCCTATCAAAAAAAAAAAAAAGATTTGGCCAACAATAAAGACTGCCTGAGTCTAAAAACAGTACTCTTGGCGGCACTCCTTTTATCCTCTGCCAAAACTGAGCCACCACCTTATATACCCTGATTGATTAGAGGTTAATTGGTCAAAACTCCGAATCTCCATTCCTTTTCTGAATCGAACAAATAAAGCTCTCCTTTAAACATGTATTCAAGTGTCCCCTTTGAAAAAAATAAAATCATGGGAAATTGCCTAAATTCAGGTTTGAGAGTATTCCATAACTTTTAAAGGCTCTACTGAATATCTGTCTAAGTGTGGTGTTTTGTCTCCCCCAAGATCTTTAACAGTCTCCAAGATCCCCTTCTCATCAAAAGGTCTTCCCAGACTTTATTTTTGTTATTCAGAAAAGCATTTCATATCAAGCCTTCCAGGTTAGATCTTTGGCCAAGCTCGCAAAGTAGGTCACAGTTTCAGTTTCCATTTCCTTG
Organism: Telfairia occidentalis; assembly: GCA_026257165.2. NCBI lineage: Eukaryota > Viridiplantae > Streptophyta > Magnoliopsida > Cucurbitales > Cucurbitaceae > Telfairia > Telfairia occidentalis. Next base: position 82,449 of record JAOANK020000076.1, read on the forward strand.
TCTTCTAACAAATTGTTCCCATCTAAAGGATAAAAGAAAGGTACTTTGTCATCACCTTCCTTTAATCTAGATATGAAATCACAATCTTCTCAGCCTTTCCTCTCAACATCGTCTAGTACTATGGGAGTGTGATCTAAGATAAACATTTATTCCTTGGAATTTCGGGAATTTTTCAATTTATCCAGTCGCTCCATAGAAGCAAAGAATCACTCTTAGTACCAACTGCAAGGTCTTTGGTTAACTTCCTTCTTGATCTGGGTTCGGATTGAGGCGTACCTCCCCCTTTCGTAATATCGTTAATTTATTATATGTGGAATCAGACATGGAAAGGGAAGGGAGAAAGTGAGTTAGTAGTAAGGAAAGAGAACCAAACCTCCCTCATTGTCCGACAGTTTATAATTTTCCTGCCTCAAGTATTACCAATTGTCATGTTTCAATTAAGAGCTCTATCAAAATGAAATCTTTATCAATGTCTAACTACTCAATGACACAGTATTTAGTTGCAAAAGCATGCATTTTTTTACCACTTCTCATCATAAAATTTAAAGAAGAGTTCATACTAACCGATCCATCCATGGAGCTTGCCAAAAAGTAACGGTCATCAAACTGAAGCGACACCAAGCTAGCAGATAGTTTTTAATTTAGAAAACTAAATTATACAAAAGAAACACTTCAGACTTTTGTGATTTGAGATAGAGATCTACCTGGATATGGACGAAGGCATTTTAACCGTACAAGAAGGAAAAATGTTCCCAGTGAGCTGCATGCCAAAGTACTCAAAACATCATCTATAGTTTTTATGGCAAAAAATAGCACACCTTCAAGAAAGTTGCATAGATCATGTGTGCAAGGACTTAATAAAGAAAAACGTAAACTTTGAATTGGTGGTGGTGGGGGGGGGAGGTGGTGATCATGGTTAGCCACCTAAAATCAACGATCCACTGAATCACAAAGAAAATTTTCCACTAAGATCCACTGAATCACTAAGAGAATTTTCTACTTAGATCCACGCAAACAGAAAACTGCTAGAATACATCAAGGAATTAAGTAGAGTTTCAATATCTTTAAACAAGACCTCATAAAAAAATCTACAGAACGTTGAATATTTAGATTTGAAAATAATTAGAAAGAAGAACCATTTTGATTTACCAGACAAATTTCTAGAACAGATATATGTAATTACCTTAAACCACTGCTGAGAAGATGTTCTGGAGTTTCTATCTACAGGCAAGTAAGGAATTCGATGCCTTAAAAGTCTTTTAACTACTTCCTGTCTTTCACGAGTATCAACTGTCACAATCATGCCATTTCTAAGTCCACACAGAACAACATTTTCCTGCACCAGGTTGTCCAATAAATTAATACAGAATAAAGTTCAACATCAGACAAGCAAAAGATATAGAATACTAACTCCCAGCAATTTTATTTTAAAGGTGTTTTTAACAGAAGCAAAAAAAAAAAAAAAAACTAATTATTGATTCTTTTACATCGACACTTGGAAAACTCCTTGATCTAAGTGACTCTCTGCAAGTCTCTGAAATTAATCTCATAAAGACTAATACACTTTATGAAGCTCAATGATAAGTTGATAACAATGAAGACAGACATGCCAAAGGCTCCAAAGTGAAAGCTATAGAAAAAGATGAACTACAATTGAAATTTTAGGCATATGCATTAACTAATGGGAATCAACAGTTCTTAACTGTCCATATATATCATGCATAGGGAGCATCAAAATCATATAAGTTCGTAACGTTGTTAACTTGACCTTATAGCAGAATGAAATCATAAAACATGATGCCTCCTACCTATTCTTGAGAATTCTTCAATATAAAACTATAGAGGTATTCTTGGTAACATATTGAAACTAGGAACCAACTTGGGAGCAACTCAACCAAGATATTGAACATGCAACTCTAATGAAATTACCCCCTCATCAAAGATGATGATAACTTTACTCAACAAACAGCTTTATAATAGATCAAAAAATTATGTTACTTGTTTGCGCTCGTCTCCATAGTGACACTTGTATCACCACAGTCATTTTTTAAGTGATTTTCTTGTTTCATGATCCTTTTCCGTCCCGTGGTTTCATTCTTGGTTTTAAATGTGCATTCCGCACTAATATTGTTTATCAAAGAATGAGCTTGGGTTTTTTCTTCCAACAAATAATAGCCATGAATAAAACAAACAAACAAAGATTTGTAGGCACACAGCAACTACTCTCGATCTCAGAACAACTTGAGCACTTTCTTGACTTGAACTTACTTTAGAATCCTAATGGAAGAAAAACCTATAAGGAGAGAGTTTATCTACTGTTATTTTTTAGAAAGATATAGCTTGAAAATTTTTATATATTAATGAAAAGTTCATATTCCATATTTCATATATAAAATTTATATTAAAAAAAACATGGGAAACATGAGAGATTCATCAATCCAACACTTAAAGTTGTGTCGTGGTGATGGCTGATACAAAGTCCATAGTCCCATAGCACAAATTGTACATTTGAGCCTCGAGGTCATACAAAACCTAAAACAGATTAGAGGTTCTGGGAAAATTTTGTACACCATTGCCCCAAGACACGAGATTGCCTCACATATTTACAAGAGTTATGCAGTTATAACAAGTCACTCAAGTATCTTGCATATGCAAATAGAGTAATTAGAGATGAGAGGAAATTTTTCTCAACAGCTTAATCTATTTACATACACACACCAAAACAAAGAGAATTACCGAATGAATGAGTTGTAGTGCAAAAACGTCACTTTTACCATGTAAGATCCATGATATCCTGCCAGTACTCATATCAACTGAAGCGGCTCCCATGTTGGTTCCTGCAAAAACCAAAAGAGGTACATGATGTTAAGTACCTAACAGAACATGGGGTACAACCTAGAAGGCTAGAGAAAAAAAAATCCAATTACACATTCCTCTCCCATATCTCCGTAATCATCAAGTTCATGGAACTGAAATTCAAGATTAAAATTGTAAATTGATTGAAAATTATAAGCAGTTCCAAATTCAGGTTTAAAATAACATTATGGCAATACAAATGTAGTTGGAAATCAAGTAGAGAGATGAAGTGTAAGGCTTTATTCACACCCTCTTGTGATTTTAGAACTTTATGACAAGGACAATGGTTGGTCACTAGATTCAAACCGGGTCACCGTCTTTTTTAAACACTTTGCAACCTGGCTTGTGCAACTTGAAAATTAAATGGATGATTGTTTTTACTCATCCACGCCTACTCTCCTCAAAGAACAAATATCCACCCTTCTCCCGTAGGGACAAAAATGTTTCCCAATTTAATATATGTGCATTCATACAGACACACGCATTGTCCCGGTCTAATAGACACACGCACATTTGGAAAAACAATTTTATAGATGGATCGGATAAAACTAAGCAGAAGCCTACAAAACCAAAGGAGCTACTAAAAAGTTCCTCCCATAGCCATAAGTATCAATCAAAGAGAGATCATAATTAAAGAAAATGCATGTCTAACAGAATCCAAGAGTTTAAAAAAAATGTTTACGCCAACCTGCTAAGCTCCCCAGGTTTTGTCCAAAAACCTAAAAGAAGTGTCCAAGAAAGAGGAGACAAAAACAATACTCTCCCAAAGAGTTGAGAAGTTAACATGAACATCTTCGGAAGTTCTATTTCGATCCAACCACATTCATTTCCCATGCACCTCACCACATCGAGCCAAATTATTTTAGTTTTGGATTTGAGTAAGTAGCCAGTAAGAATAATCATATAAAATTGTGAAGGTAGGAAGAGCAATTTGTTGATCGAGAGCTCCCAAAGGCCAAAAGATACTGCCATAATTGGCAAAGAAAGGACATCTTAGGAATATATAATTCAAAGCATAGGCAACACCAGATGAGGACACGTCCCGAATTTTTTTTCCTTCCCATCACTGCAACAAAAAATTCCAAACTACCATATCATAATTTTTCCTAAATCGATCTTGAACAACCACCTTTTCCCTTTTTCCATTCTTCATTCATCAAAAACTTCAAATTAGCAATTAGAATATAGTCAATTATCTGTTTTCCTAGCAACAAAACCATTTCAGGTTAGCGATAGTGGCAGGTACAACTTATGGCAGTATCTCCAATCCATGTTGATGATTCTTGTTACTAAGGATGATCAAGGGGAAACCAAAGGGATATACATTACGACAGCAGCTAACAAAAGAGTTTGAAACCAAAGGCCAACAGAAGCTCATTTATAGGTGAAGATAGCTCATGTTTCATCTCATAATCATTCAATAAAAGCCTATAATCCACAAACTTTCACAAAATTGCAGGGAACTCAAGAAGCACAGCATCCATGTATTTACTTGGAGGGGAGTGCCAGAAATCAAGTAGACCACATATATTTTGGAGGATTGATTTATTTATTTCTCATTGCTTTTGTGTTGACTTTATGTTTATAGCAGTGTGTGTATATCTATTATTACGCTGTAAAATAGAACCAGTCAATACATCATTTATTTCCTTTTTTTATTATCCCCCCATTCCAACTGCAATGTATTTATTCTTCATATACGGCTGTTTGAAAGTATTAATAAATAACCTTCAAAAGGAAATTTCTCTTTAAGAACCCATATGTTGAAGAGCCCTTTCGATAGGAAAACTTCTTTTTAAATCTCTGAACACCAAAGATGTCATTGACCAGAATTAAGATACATTCGGGGGAATCTAATTTAGAGGGAAAAATTTTAGAGAAAAGTAGAAAAAGAGGAAGTCAGAGCCAGGAACAAAAATTCTAGAGAGAGAAGGAGGTATAAAAATTCAAGCCAATTTTTTTCAAATGCTCAAACCCAGTGGAAAAAAACTCCACAATAGAAATAAATGACCAGTAACATGCAACTCCATAATGTAGAAACATTTACAAACAGAAAAAGAAAATATCAGATGAAGCAATGTATCATATAATGAACCTGTCAAACCTCGTGGTCAAAAAATATGGGAAGGAGGCACAGGAGAACTCTCAAATATGAGCATATGGAGCAATAGTAATACTAAGGTTCGAACATGATAATAAGAATCAAGGGAACAGAAGAAACATACCAATCACAGCTCTACCTCCTTTAGATTCACAATCAGCCGTCCAGATGGAACAATTGAAAGAAGCAACCTCATGTATCCTTCGCCTAATGACAGGAATACTTCGATTAAAATCCAATGGTTCGACAAGATTAAGAATATAAACTGATCCACCAGATGTGTCAGATCCCAATGTACTTATTCTGGTTCCTCAAGTCAAGGCATTGAAAGAGAAATTAATGTTATAATCAAACCCCCCGGAGGGGCGTCCGCCGTGGAAAACAGAATAATGGTAAAAAATTCTAGGAAATGAAAGGATACAGTGCATGTTGAATATCAGAGACATCATCATGCACCAAAGAAAAGCGCTTCTTAAACAATTTGATACAAGATATGTTCGATGACATTTGCAATGAAGCACCAGAAAGTTGCCAAATATCTCCAGGAACTTCTCCAAACACTTGGTTTTCTCCAGTCGATGGCCAAACAAGTTCTGGACTGCAATTTACTCCACGTCCAATATGTCGATCACTGTCTCCAACTCCATAAAAGCTGCAAGAGTGAGAAATTCAAAGCATGAAATTGTAATGCACTAATAGTTAATCAATAAAACATAAAGGTATACAGAGGAACAGGTTCAGGATCAAATTTTATAAAAAAAAAAAATAATAATAAATAAATAAAATAAAAACTACCAAAATATTTATTTAAGTAAAATAAAATGATGCAAGAAGTAATTTAGTATAATGGTAACCATGGTGAAGGCAATTACTTACAGTAATTTTATGTAATTATTGAAGTTTTTTGCTATAGCATTGGGGAGGAGAATTGCTACAGCATCGGGGCTTCCTAGGCTATAATAATGATAAGATTTCACAATTATTTTATGCTTTATTTAGTTACTACGATGGTAATTAAGATAGGCAGCCCCGACGAAAGCCTTTAAACAGCCCCCTAGATGTACCCCTTTAATATAATCAAAAGGATCAGATTTCCTCTCAAACTTCTCTATACCATTTTCCATGCCTCACACGTTCCCAGCCACTTTAGTAAGAGAGTGACCTTACCTAATCGCCATTCTCAACCTAAGAAATAAGAATGGCCTTGTCAAGGTGAAATGCATTTATACAATGGTGAATGGACTAAGAGCTCTAAGAATTCTTACCAATTGCTATGGAAAAACCTCCTAAGAGAACCCTACAGAATTCCAAGAATTTGTCGTTAGCATCACTATACTATCAACCACTATATTGAATCTTTCTCTTTATACAGAGACCAAAAACTCAGCGTAAGCCCAGCCTCCCACATGAATTAGAAGCAAACTCTATTGAAGAATAAGGAGAGATAAGAGATGGCAACGGAGGAGAGGCAAACAGACTGAAGGGAGGGGGAGGGGGAGGGGGAGAGAAAAAGAGAAAGCCAATTCTTTTTCATTTCAAATGCATTTCTACAATGTTTAATGTTAAGCATCATAAATGCCTTAAAGACACTATTTTACTCACAGCTCGTTTGAAGCTACCCAAATTTTCAGGACATATATAACCAAACACTAATATGAATCCATACCCTTTTAATTATGTTCTAGATTTAAAGACTAAATTCTCTTGCACCATCTAAGCACAAATGCATTCAAACAGTAGAGCAACTCCATAAATACCTCAAGGAGCCACTTATATTGCCCGTTAATAGAACAGAAGATTCCATTTGACCCTCCAAGGTATGCACATTAATAGGTATTTCTTGCAAAGCACTATCACCAATTCTATCTGTCCCTCGGTATTTCCAAACCTGCGTGGGGAGATAAGAGCACAACAAGCATCAAAGAAACAAATAGTCTGTCCTACTCATTAGAATAAAAAAAACAGATAAACTCTGCTAAGGGGGATATGCATAAAAAAAAATCTGAAGGATCAACGGTTTGGTAAAACAATTAGAACAAGTGCTTCCAAGTTTAGGATTATCTTTGATAAAGACATACCATTGGTCTGGATGCCTGTAAATTTTGGAACTTTTCCTTGAACTTACACTTCCCTTTACGGGAAGCAATAACATCACCATATAACTCCCGGTCTTGAATCAGCTTCACGGTTCTTAAGTCAGCCTTCAAACATGAATTGACTGTCTGTAGGGAAAAAAAGGTTTTTCTTCAAGTATCAATATCAAGTACCTAAATATGAAATAAAAATTTCTAAAGTGAGGAAAAAACTGTTACATGACATAGCACCGCAGGTGCAGACTATACATGAAATGTCAGCCTACCAACTATGAAAGTGCAATAGTCCTCGGAGCACATATTCTAAGGAAGTGAAAACAATAACATAGGAATAACAATCCATCTATAATCTATAAAACATAACATATCAAAAAGTGACCAAAAGGGGAGAAACTTTTATATTTTCTTTTGCCCTTACTTTAATATTTTTTCTAATTTTACAATCTAATAAATATTTTAACTATTTTGATTTTTATTAACTATTAGTTAGAAATTTATATTTAATTGGTTCATTCTTATAAACACAATAAATTTCAATTTTTCACTTTTAAATTTGCAAAATCATTTTAATTGAAAATTGTTAACGATATTAATTATTTTTGTGATGGTATTTTTCAATTTTAAAATATATTTATAACCTTTCATATGGCTTCTTTTATTAGTCAATTTTTTTTCATAATACTATAGTTTTCTTTCCTTCTACAAAAATATAATTTCAGTAAATAATATTTTAAAAGTTAATTGCTCATACAATTTTAAAACCAGGTTTGCTTCTTGCTTTTTTTAATATATGATTGGATCATTTCTAAACCTTACCATTCATGATTATTTTCGAACTTTAAACAACATGTGCAGTGCACGTGAGTGTTAACTGGTTGGGTGAAAGATAATATTTCTTTTTCCAACCTAATAAAATTAGTAATTGAATATGATGAGATCCTGCAACTTTTTATCACAGAGAACAAGATAAAAGGCTTCGTAGATGCAAAAATTGATTTGGAATATTTTTAGTTTTTAGAAGGAAACATGAAATTTTATTGACAAGAAGAAAATACAAAAAAAAAAAAAAAGAAGCTAGATAATGAGGTTCTACTCACAAGAGATGGTAATTCAGATAGGCAATAAATGCTAGATAACGAGCTTTTGAAAATATTAATTTTAAAGCCTGAGACTGCCTCCTAAAGCTTGACAGTTTGATCATACAAATGGCCTTGCACTCATCCCCTAAAAATAAGATGGGCAATATGAATATGATTATTGACACCCATACAAAACCCTAAAGTAGTATCAATCTTTCCCCTACCTCAAAATCTACCAGGCCATCGCCATCAGCCACCAATATGAAAAGAAAGATGAATAAGTCTATTGCCTTTCTCACTAATTCTTGCTCCAAATTTGCCTCTCGATTTCCATTGGTAATAACTAAGAAGTTTGAAGAAATGATGCAATCCCAAATCCAGATCCCCATTTCTCACTGAAGCCTTGGCCTTTAAAGCTTGATTGATTTCACATTATTTGAACAATAAGGTATTGGAAGAAATGTGTCAGTACTTTGGAGAATTTGGAAAAATATCATTAAACAGGGTTTGGGTAATAAAAACTTTTAAAATATTTGAGTCGAGTAGCACAAACACTCTACTTAATGCCTGAAGTTTCTAAGAGTGAATTTTCAGAGGTCCAAGAGTGTGATGCTATTAGTTCTCTTTCATTCATTGTTCTGGATCTATTCTCTCATTTTCTGCTATTCTAATCGCTATTGCATCCATATGACTACCCTGTAATAGTTCTGAAAATGTCTATCTACGAAACCAGCGACCTGGTCTCTAGCTCGAACTTTTATCCAGCATCCGACAGAAACTCGATACATCGTTGATAAATATTAAAAACCGGTGGCAATCCATATAAGATAGAGGTAACTTCTATTTACACATCCCAAGACAGGGCATGATCGTTTCGAGCTTGCTCTTTGTTAAAATATTTATACAAATATTAAATTTACAACTTAAGCTTTTGAGCTCAGTTGTAACATGGTATCAAAACATAAATTTCTATGTTGAACCCTTATAATGTTATTTTCTCTATATTTAGTATTGATGACCACACTTTCTAGTCCACCAAGTATTAATATAAGATTAAATTTATAATAATCCACCCTCGATTGAATGTAGGTAATACCTCTACCCGGATTAAAGTGAGCACTACGAAACCTATTCATCGAGGGAACATCCACGACTAAGCAACCGAAAATTTTAGGTACGTCGTGTAGCCCCTTAAGAGAACGGGGAAGTATGGAGATTTTGAGGGAAGCAGATAGCGTATAGAAAAGCATCAAAGTGAAATTGGTCGTATGAAGCGACGGAAAGGTCGAGAAATACTCACGGGGGTGGAGTTGGAAACTTGTTTGTGGTGAGCGGCCGAGGAGGAAGAAGTGCGAGAAGAGCCGGGTATTGGGCCTTTGAGAGGGAAATACCTGTTCTTCTGTGCATCATAGTAATAGCCAGGGAGATCTGCCAAGGAAGAATTATGAGCAAAATATGGCATTGGTGGTGATAAGAGTGGAGTGAATTGAACAGAATCTGGAGTGAAAGAAGAAATATAACCTGTTGGCATTGGTGGTGGAATGGAAGCAGCGGTGCGAGAGTAGAGCGTAGTACGGTGGAAGTGTTTTGGCGCGGCAGGGAATTGGAACTTTGGAAGTGGAAGTGCCGATGTCGACTACCGACGTCCCTGCGCCGTGCCTCCAAGTTCACGTTCACTGATTCACAACGCAACCCCAAGTTCGATCAATTTTAGGAATGCGAATTCGCTTTCTCCTATAACAATTCGTTATCATATACATTTTTTCTTTTTGAGATATATAGTAATCATATACTTTATATTTTTACTCAATTAATATATGTGTTTCTTAAATTGTATAATTTTTAGTTAAAAACCTTTTTTTAGATTACAATTTTTAGTTTTTTTTTTTTTTAAGTTAAAACTTACAGTACTCATGGTTCGTGTTGAATTTTAATTTATTTTATTGCTATTTTATTTAATAATAACGCGTTTTATGTTGACAATTATTTGATAATAAATAACAATTAATTAAAATAAAATCACCTCAACTATAAAATATAGTAATAACCAATATTATTTATTTCTTCTTTAAAAAAATACCAATATTATTGTTATCTTTTCTTTTCTTTTTTTTAGTACTAATATTTTGTTATTTAAACATAAAACTTGTGAAGTATAAAGTAATTTAAAAATATGTTGTGGGCACCATTTCTCAAGGAATAAATTGAGATATGAAAATTTGATTGATGTGACAAAAAATAAATAAATGAAAGTAGGTATGAATTTTTTTTCATAATACGGTAATATAGAGTTTTTCCCATAAGATCACATATGATATAATAAGTGATACAAGAAAGCATGAAGTTAGACAACATTAAAGATGAATTGACCAAAAATAATCTAATGTATTTGACAAATAATTCTTTGCTTCACGTGTCTCTTTATTATTTATCGAGCTGATCAATGACATGCTACTGATCACTATGTTAGCATTGTCATTTTCGTGCCAAATTATGATGGCGAATGGTTTAAAATGAGATGACAACATGTCAAAATTTATTTAAATTTTTTGTTATCCGTTAAGAATTTGCAATGTTGTTAGAAGAAATGAGGAATTTTGTAAAATAAATTATTGAAAATGGAATTTTTATTTTAAAAAAATGTAAGCATTAATTCATATATTTTTTTTTCTTACACTATGAAACCAATCTCTAGTTGACTAGGGAACATCAACATTCATTTATAATATTGGAAAAGCTTTTACGAACAACATATAGCTAGATTACATGGTGTTCATGTAAATTATATAAGGTATGTGGCGCAATTGAATAATAATCATGTTTTTTTAGGTACGCAACATGTAAAGATGAGAATTGAGACTTATAATCTTTTGATAGATGATATATATATGCTTTAACGAGTTGAATTATGCATGAATCGAAAGTGACAAATTTCGTCAGAGACATACGACGAAAGACATATATAACACTTTAATGAGAATATAAAGTGGTAAAACACTTTTTACAATTGAATAAATAAATATGTAACCAAAGGGAAGGAAGATGAATTAATACTACTGGTCCACGAGGTTATACGATACGTATTCTTATAAGAGTCGTTGGGCAATGATTTCCCGAAGAGTTGAAATGCATGTAGAAGGTGTTGAAAGTTGAGCGATTGAGGGTTTATATGAATTATTAGACAAAAATTAAGGAGAGTGTGAATTGCAAGGTTTCGGTTGCTAGATAATATATATATATATATACATATATATATTAAAAAAAAAAAGGAATTCGAAATTTATATTAGCTGGCATACATATATTAATAATATACATGATAGGGAGTGTGTATATTATTATTATAGAAAAGAAAGAAGGAAGGAGAGAGTAATGAAAGAGAGAGAAGAAAAAGGATTAGGGTGGATGAGGATGGAATATGAATATTAATGTACATTACGACGTGATGAAAACATGGATATTTCGTATATATAATTAGGTAGAGAGGAGGAAGGCAATGAAACAAGGCTATGCAAATTGAAATTGATTGCAGGCGGCGGCGGTGTAGTGGAGGAGGGGATCTGGTATGAGTGGCGAGTCCTGAAAATAAAAATCAAAATCGTCCTTGAGTTGAGCGTCAGGACCAGGACTGTAGGTGTAGTGGTCGGTCGTTTTAGGGTGATCAAAATCATGGGAATCGCGATCATCTTGCGGCTGCAGCCTCATCACATTATTGGTTGGGTGTGATCCCCGAGCAGGCAATGGCGGCATTACTACGTCACGTACACTGGGATCAACAACGACGACACCTGCACGATCATCATCTTCTTCTTCCCACATCATCCACAAGCGGTCGCTGCTGGGATTGGGAATAGAAATGGTACCTGAATCTGAAGAAGAATCTACAATATTATTATTATTATTAATCAGCGCCTGATGATCGACGGGAGCACAGTAGTAGTCCTCGTAAGTATTCATAGACGGAATGGATAGCGGGGATGCAGCTGGGCGTTGGTCGGTGTTGGTGTTGGAATAATAGTAGTAGTTGTCGTCGCTATCGCTATTAACAGCGGGAGCGGGAGCGGGAGCGGGGGATGACGATATGATTAGTGGAAGGTGGAAAATGGGTGGTGAAGAAGAATAATGAGGCGGCCGGGGAGTGGTCGTTTTGGAAATGGAAATGGAATTAGAATGATGAGGAGCAGCAGAAGAATGAGTAGGGAGAAGATTGTGGGTCTTGGGGTCGAGGCCTTGGGCAAGGAGCTTCTTCTTGATGCAGGAATTCCAAAAGTTTTTGATCTCGTTGTCGGTTCTTCCGGGGAGATGCTTGGCTATCTGGGCCCATCTGTTGCCAAGGATTCGGTGCACGTCCAGGATCGTCGTCTCCTCCTCTGCACTGAAACACCCTCTCTTCACATCTGGCCTCAAGTAGTTGATCCACCTCAGTCTGCAGCTCTTC
>JAOANK020000076.1:111029-123744 GCA_026257165.2 Telfairia occidentalis
ACCACCACCACCACCATCATCATGGCTGTTCCCCTTCTCCTTACGCTCCTCCTCCTGCTTCCACTTGATGCCGTCTTTGGCCGTTTCGTCGTGGAGAAGAGCAGCATCGCCGTTCTCTCCCCCACCTCTCTCAAGTCCAAATACGACGCTGCGATAGCCAACTTCGGGATTCCTGACTATGGTGGATTTATAGTCGGCTCTGTTTTCTATCCTCAAACTCAAACTGCGGCTTCCGGCTGTCTCCCTTTCGACGCCAACAAGCCTTTCAAGTCCAAGACCACTCGCCCTACCATCCTTCTCCTCGATCGTGGAGGTAACTCCTCTCTTCCTTTTCTCTTTCTTCATTTTCCTACCCCCTTCCCATTCTCCTATTCTCCTCTTATTAATGCTATTGGATCGGCTTTTCCCTTTTTCTCAAATCCCCAATATCTACTTTTATTTCTGCTTCTCTTTTCCTATTCTATACTATTATTGGAAATCATCAGAATCTTACAATTTCTTCCCACTTGTGTCATCGTCTGATCAAGTATGACAAAAACTACAATTTTACGTCAACAAAACAGGGGATCCATATTTCATTCTTTTCTAGATTCAATCCAATGCATCTGGCTGGCTATGATATGTTTTCGAGGAGGGTAGGAAGGTTACAATCATTTCATCTCTTGGGCCTCGAAACTTTGACTTTCAGCTTTCAAATTATTGCTATTGCTCTGTTTTTTTTTTTTTTTTTTTTTCCTTTTAAGACTTATTTATTGCTCTGTTTGTTTGACTTTTTCTTGTCCTTTAAAAGACTCTCCCCTTCTCCCTCTTGGCCATTTAATTTGTATTATCTAAATCATGCCCAAACTCCGGACGCCAATCGTCAAATTTGCTACCTCCCATTCTCAATTTTCTGTGACTTGACTGAAATTTTGCTTGGAGAGTTCAATCTCAAATGAACGGTGTTCTGTAGTCAAACTTTCTCTTAATTTTTCTTTTTAAAATTTCTATTATCAGATTGCTACTTTGCCTTGAAAGTATGGAATGCGCAACAGGCAGGAGCAGCTGTAGTTTTAGTAATGGATAATATTGACGAAACTCTCATAACGATGGATTTACCTGAAGACACCACCGAAGCAGATGCGTACATTGAAAAAATACGAATTCCTTCTGCTTTCATAGAGAAATCCCTCGGCACCAGCCTCAAAGAAGCAGTGAAAAATGGTGAAGATGTTGTAATCAGATTAGACTGGAGAGAGTCGGTTCCCCATCCCGACAACCGAGTCGAATATGAGTTTTGGACCAACAGCAACGATGAATGTGGCACCCGATGCAATGAGCAAATGGATTTTGTCAAGAGTTTTAAGGGTCACGCTCAGATTCTTGAGAAGGGAGGTTACACTCAGTTCACACCACACTATATTACTTGGTATTGCCCCGAGGCCTTCAGATTTAGCAACCAATGCAAGTCCCAATGCATTAACCATGGGAGGTACTGTGCGCCTGATCCAGAGCAGGATTTTGGAGTTGGGTATGAAGGGAAAGACATTGTGTATGAAAATCTCAGACAGCTTTGTGTGCATCGAGTTTCCAATGAGACCAACCGCTCCTGGGTCTGGTGGGATTTTGTTACAGATTTTCACGTTAGATGCTCCATGAAGGAGAAGAGATACAGCAAAGAATGTGCGGAGGATGTCATGAAGTCTCTCAGTAAGTAATCAACTTTGGTGTTTGAATAGAATCCCGTTCAAAAGGTTACCACAATTATCAAGGGCCGGTTGCAAGTTCTGTTTAAAAACAGAACCAGTTTCTAAACAAAAAATACCTTTCTCAATTATTAAGACATACACCCAAAAAACTCCTAATTCTTTGTATTCTGACTGATGCAGATCTTCCACTTGACAAGATTAGTGAATGCATGGGCGATCCTCAGGCTGATGTAGAGAATCGGGTACTAAAAACTGAGCAAGAAATGCAGGTAATCATAATGCTCTTTACCTTAATCTTTTTAAAACAACCATCGTATTTTATAATATCAAATCACTGCGGATCTTTCTGGAGTTTCAAGCATTGATATTATGTTCTACTTCAGTTTAAATCATTGCTAATAGACTCACATTCGTGATTTCAGATTGGCCATGAGTCTCGGGGTGATGTTACAATCTTACCCACATTAGTGATTAATGATGCGCAGTATCGAGGTTTGCTATCTAGTAGTTGGTCGATTATTTCAACTTGTATGTGTTTTACATGAAGAATTTGAAGTTTTTTGAACCATTTGGGCTTGAAGGGAAACTGGATAGAACTGCCGTGCTGAAGGCCATATGCTCAGGATTTAAGGAAACTGAGGAACCTCCAATTTGTCTAACTTCAGGTTGATATATATATATATATATATGCGAATTCCTTGTCCACGATTGTGATAGTCACCTTCAGCTTGAGATATTAATTTTTCTCCCCTCAAATTGTTTTGATGTCACCCTTAATCAGATATTCAAACTGATGAATGCCTTGAAAGGAATGGTGGATGTTGGCAGCTCATACAGCAGAACATAACTGCATGCAAGGTACAAAATACAAGTAGTAAATTTTAAGGTTATCTTCCTAATTGTACTCAAAAAAAAAAAAGGGTTATCTTCCTAATTTTTTCTAGTTACTATTTGTGGTTTAGATATTCTAAAATAAAATCGGCAGTACTTTCATAAAAAAAATGTCTTATGTCTTTCAAAATTGAAAAGAATATAGAACTTTTCTTTAATGATTATGTTAGGAATGTTATAGGAAATTGGTAACTGAAAATGAAAAACTTTACGAAAGACACCCAATTTCCTACGTAAAGATAAAAAATCATGACAACGAAGAAATTAGGTATTTTCTCGTCTTTCACATTTTCTTGGTTCACAATGGTTTAAATTAGTTCTGTTCTGAGGTTTGCGACTGCATCTTAAATTAATGATTAGTTATTGATTTGATCAGGATACATTTAGGGGACGAGTTTGTGAGTGCCCTGTTGTTAATGGTGTTCAGTATAAAGGAGATGGTTACTCTTCTTGTGAAGGTATGCCTTTTATATTTTGTTCCACAAATGAAAACTCTCTACAATTCAATGACGGCAATGGCATTTTGTGACTGACTGGAGTAATTATAAACAACTGATGTACTATTTATGGTAGATCTTAAGATTTTTTTCTTATTATGGAACGGTAATTTTACTTCATTTGATTTAAAAGAACTTCTGAGTTTTTTTTAACCAATTTGATTTAATCATTTCATTTTTTGTTGCGTATTTTTACTGTTTACTTTAACAGCATATGGACCTGCAAGGTGCACTATTAACAATGGTGGTTGCTGGTCAGAAACAAAAAGTGGATTAACTGCCACTGCTTGCTCAGTTCAGTGGTCTTCAACTTTAGAAGCATTATTTCATTAACTACCCACCATTATCTATCCAACCTTATAATTTCGTTCTTATGTTTTTATGCAAAATAGAATTCAGATGTAAGTGGTTGTAAGTGTCCATCTGGATTCAGTGGTGATGGCCAAAATTGCGAAGGTTCGTTCTAAAGCCACAACTGTAAACTTCATGAATTTTCAGAGTGCTTTAGAATCTAAGGTTTTTTAATGCACCATGCAAAAACCAGATGTTGACGAATGCAAGGATCGTCTTGCTTGTCAGTGTGATGGTTGTAGCTGCAAGAACACTTGGGGTGGATATCACTGCAAATGTAGTGGTAACCGAGTATACATGAAGGACCAAGATACTTGTGTCGGTAAGCAATATTCATCTAGCTTTTCATTTACTCCTTTCCATGGATTTTGTTGTTGACATGCAAAATACTCACTGTTCCTTCAGAAAGAAGTGGATCAAGAATTGGATTGTTTCTGGTCTCTCTGGTGCTGGTAGTGGTTGTTGGAGCGGGATTAGCCGGTTACATGTTCTACAAATATAGGCTGAGGGTATGTTCAAACTTCGAACATCCTCATAATGACCACTCTGTTTGTACATCTTGGTTACTGATTAGCTTACTAAACTTTATCTGCATTTCCCAGTCTTACATGGATTCAGAGATTATGTCTATCATGTCGCAATACATGCCTCTAGATAGCCAGAATAAGGTTGAAGCCCATGCTGAATCTGAACCGCTAAGACAAGGCACAGTGTAACGAAGTAGTAAGTAAAAATATGCTAAATTTACTTATATTATTCTTTTGGGTAGGGGGGGAGGTAAATTGATGGGATCATCTTTGGTCTCTCCTATTATTGCTTATATGTATTTGGGCTGGTTCTGTTCCAGAAATGCAAAAGGAGTAAATCTATTCAACAGAGGCAAAGAAAATGCAAAGATGTCAGGATGGAGCACACTGATACATAGATTATGAATTTGACTCTTCTAATCACTCTAGCTTGGCTTGTCGATTTATTTTACACTTGAAAATTTTCTTCAGAATGACTTTTTCTTGTACAAATACAGTTGCTGAGGATGTGAATGTAGATTAATAAATGAAAATTTAAATGCGTATATGTAGTGCAAGTCCGACTCTAAAAAAGAAAAAGTGAATAAGCAAAGGATTGTACGAGTATGTGTAATGTGTGGGAAAGAGCATTTGGATTCTTACGTGCTGTGTCGTGGCCTTGGGTCATAAATTTGTATGAAACATGATTTTGATTCGCCTTTTTTCTCCCCTAACTTTTAATATGATTTTAGAAGGGTTCACAGTTTCCCATTTGAAGATGAAGATTGAAGAGTGAGTTTAGTTTGAATGTTGTGGTCGATAATCACTCTGATCGTTACAATTTTACACTAGGGAATGTAAATGGAATATTAAGTGGCGGCGTTGGAAAACTTTGTGGTGTGTAATATGTAATGTAATAGAAGTTAGAACAAGAACAACCAGCTACAGTTGTGGCTTCCACTTCCTTCGGTGATTGAATCTATTTGGCAATGCAATCGGGCTATTTAGAGATGTTCGTTCATAAATCAATACAATTACACAAATGGAATGAAGCTACTAAAGTCGTCGCTCACCTTGGAGTGGGTTTTAATTATGTCCAACTTTAAAACATTTTATTTTAATTCTTAAACTTTAATATTATATTTTAAAAACTAACATCAGGGAGTTCTCTGTGCGTGTAAAAATTAATTATGTGAATGATGTTGTAGATTATGTTAACAATGTCATTTGTATCATATATACCTTTCAATTTGTACACATCAATGCTCTTATCACTTTTCATCATGAATCTAATTGAAATCAATCTCGATTATTATTTTATATAATTTAACATTTAAGAAAAGCTTAATTGATCTCAAAAATATTTTAAACTCAGTGATGATTGATAAGACATAAAAAAGTTTGTTAGTTCAACAACATGTGAAGATGTGAATTAGAAACCACGACTGCTTGGTCGAAAACTTTACCCAATTGAAATATGCTCAAATTAGATTATTTTAAAGATACTACTTACAACAAAAATCTTTATTTTAAATAGTATTGTTAACTCATTTATTTTAATATAATTTATCTTTTATGTAGACATGGCTAAAACTATCTTATAATTAGTTTGGAATGACACGTTTTAGGATCCTATTATGTTTTAGGATAAAAAAAATCAATTTTTACCCTTGAATTAGTTAAAGTTGTATCAATTTTCATTATATATAAACTTTCAATTACATCACATTTATACCTACACGCGTGCTGTTAAATTAAATTAAAGAAAAAGGAGGTGGTTCGGAGAAGGGAAATTTGGAGGGAGCCGAGTTGTGGAGTGCGGAGCGCGATGGTTGCGGTTGCGGGATATTGCAAGTAGAAGATTTGGTTTTCTATTGTTATTTTCCCATTTCTCTCGATCATGACCATCTGGAGATCCCGCGATCTTCCTCCTGATTTTACATTTTAGGTTTCAATTTTCATCTTCCGTTTCTCCGTCTTTGATTTCTACCGATATTCTTCTTCTGAATCGTCAATCCCAATCCCAATCCCAATCCCAATCCCACTTTCCCTCTTCGACTTAATTACTTCCACTCTCTCAATTTCTTCCCACAAGTTTTATCCTTACCTCCTACTGCTTCTGTTGTTAATTCCAAACTCTTGACTGCTGCCGGATGGACAACGGAGAAGGTATTTTGTTTCTTCATTTTGCAATTTTTTTCCTTTGCACCACTGCTTTTGTCTCCTCGTTCTTGCTGTTTGCATCTCTCCCTCACTTTTCTTTTCCCAACTTTCTTTTTCTTTTCTTTTATTTGATTTGGATGTCTTCTAGGTTCCCTCCCATGTGTAGACACCATTTTCAGCTTCCACTCGTATTTTCCTTCTACTATGTACTGTGTTACTATCCATCCACTCGGAATTTAGTTTTTTTTCGTGTTGGGCTATCTTGTTTCTCTCTTATATAAGTGGTGTGATAAATGACATTTTCCTCTTATACAATTTCATTTCTGAAGGTGTGTCTCGTTTCCCCTTCCACCATTAGGTGTCTTATCAATGGGAGCACTGACAGTGAGGCAAAAATTCCTATCCTCTCCATTCATGGGAGGAGATCCTGTACTAAATATATGGGACGTTGTATGAAAAACAATGCGTCATCTCTGAGTGCCTTCAGAGGTGAAATTAATGGTGGCTTTGAAGTGGATCTGAATTTTCCTTCATCAACAATGGATTCTAATGCGATCGTGGGCGAGCCATGCCTTGGCATGGAATTTGAATCTCATGAAGATGCATATTCATTCTATAAAGACTACGCCAAGAGTATGGGGTTTGGAACTGCCAAATTAAGCAGCCGTCGTTCTAGGGCATCCAAGGAATTTATTGATGCAAAGTTTTCATGCATAAGATATGGCAATAAGCAACAGTCTGATGATGCTATCAACCCTCGACCTTCACCAAAAATTGGTTGTAAAGCGAGCATGCATGTGAAGAGAAAACAAAATGGGAAATGGTATGTTTATAGTTTCGTAAAAGATCATAATCACGAGCTTTTACCATCTCAAGTTCATCTTTTTAGAAGCCACCGAAATACTGATCCACTCAAGAATGATGTCCGAATACGGAGACGGAAGAACGTAGCTACCATGTCAAAACTGTTCAGTGCATATCAGAATGTTGATTGCTTAGAAAACTATGTGAGAAACCAGCATGATAAAGGCCGGACTTTGGTTCTAGAATCAGGGGATGCGCAACTTCTGCTTGAACTTTTTATGCATATGCAAGAAGAGAATCCAAAATTCTTTTATGCAGTTGATTTGAATGAAGAGCACCAGTTGCGCAATTTGTTCTGGGTTGACAGCAAAGGAATGGAAGATTATGCACACTTTGGAGATGTAGTTTCATTTGACACCACCTATTTCACAAACAAGTACAAACTTCCATTAGTCCTTTTTATAGGAGTGAACCATCATATTCAACCTACTTTACTTGGTTGTGCATTGATTGCAGATGATACAGTTTATACATTTCTTTGGTTAATACAAACATGGTTTATAGCAATGGGAGAACGAGTTCCAAAGGTGATACTCACTGACCAAAATAATTCTATTAAAGCGGTTATTGAGGCAGTTCTTCCTGGAACGCGTCATTACTTTTGTCTGTGGTATATTTTGGAGAAGATTCCAAAAACTCTTGAGTTTTTTAGCATGTGGCACGAGACTTTTATGGAGAAGTTCAAGAAGTGTATCTTCAAGTCATCGACTAAGGATCATTTTGAAAAGAGGTGGCAGAAATTGCTTGATAGATTTAATCTTAGAGAAGTTGAGTGGATGCAATATTTGTATGATGATCGTGCTTATTGGGTGCCTGCTTTTGCAAGAGATGTATCTTTTGCTGGCTTATGCACATCTTCGCGCATGGAAAGTTTGAACTCTTCTTTTGACAAGTATGTTCAGATGGAAACATCCTTGACAGAGTTTATAGACCGATACAGAGACATTCTTGAGGAGCGGTCTGAGGAAGAAGCCAAGGCAAATTTTGATGCTTGGCATGAAACGCCTGAGTTGAAGTCCCCATCTCCCTTTGAGAAACAAATGTCACTAGTATATACGCATGAAATCTTTAAAAAATTTCAAATGGAGGTTTTGGGAGCTGCTGCATGCCATCTTAAGAAAGAAACTGAAGATGAAACTACTACGACATATACTGTCAAAGACTTTGAAGATGGTCAGAATTATGTTGTTGAATGCAGTCACTCAAATTCAGATATACATTGCTCCTGCAGTTCATTTGAATATAAAGGTTTTCTCTGTAGACATGCCATTATTGTCCTCCAAATGTCTGGTGTTTTCAGTATTCCATCCAAATATATTTTGCAGCGTTGGACTAACACTGCTATGAGCAGGAATCCAATGAACGAAAAGTTGGATGAGGTACAATGCAAGGTTCGTCGTTTTAATGATCTTTGTCGAAGAGCTATAATATTGGGTGAAGAAGGGTCCCTATCTCAGGAGAGTTATGACATTGCACTTTCTGCAATTAATGAAGCTTTGAAACAATGTGCAACTGTGAATAGTTCTGCGGAAAGTGATGTGAGGCCTGATACCTCAGCAATTCTTGTTTTTGGTATTGCGGAAGACAATCAATGCAGCAACGTAGCTCTTGATAATGCACCTGAGCTTAAAGTGATCAATGCAAAAAAAAATCCTAAGAGAGCAGGGTCGAGCAAGGAACCTGTAGTCAATGAAAACATAAAAAATGGAAAGGTGTGCATTGTATTTTTTATATGATGATGCAGATTGTCTTAGTTTTGATGCGTTTCTTACTTTATATTGGGGATTTATTTGAATTGGCTTCATACATGCAGGTATCTCAACCATTAGATACAAATGCTGGATCCCAGGATGACTTCAATCAAATGGTAAGCTGTAATGCTTGGCAGAAGTTATTTTCATAACCAGGTTTTGATTAGCATCAAAATTTTTCTGAAAAAAAAAATTGTCTCAAATATTCTGTCTTGGAGGGCTTGTATTTGAATATTGTTAAACTGAAAGAATTCGAGGTACAAGCACAAAGTACATCGAATGGTTGAAAGAACATGTGTGAACTGGGAATGAACAATGATTGTTATTGTTATGCTCATTATACGTGGACTGGAAGTTTGTTTTCTTTTATGGAAGTGTTTTAAACAAAGGCAATGAATGTGCCAATTTTAATCTGGTTAACTTAGGGGAGGTAGGAAATGGATTGTCTTAGGCTGTAAACCTGTTCAAAGAAAAGTTTGCAAACCTTGATATTACTCTACTCTGAATAAGGAAAGTATTTGACAATCAGCCGGCATGAAAAGCTTTTGTTCTATTTCTTCATTTATATATCCACTTTTTTCATATGCTTTTGATCTACTGAGTAGTTGGATAAGGATTTCCTCGTTTTTGGCTAAAGGTTATATTATTTTTGTGTCATTATTGTAATACTCTCAATAATCAGTAGTCTATCAGCACAAGTAACATTTTCCACTTGATTTCAAATAAGTTTAGCGTGACTTTCTGCTTCCTGGAAGAGAAGCAATCTAAAGTTTATCATACGAACTGTATTTAATTGCCTATTAAATCGTGTAGTTATGGTAGATTGAACGTGGCTTATTTTGGAGATTTTAATGCAGCCTACTTTTGGGGAGAAAGGTAGGCTGTTGTGCCACATGGGCTTCTTCATTATCTTCTGACATATGTGGACTTAGAGGTAAAGAAGGTTGTTTTAGGGCAATGGATAAATCTGTGGGAAATATGGTCTGACACTCACTTCAGTAACCTCTGGGGGTTCCTTCGTAATTCGTTTAGTGATTTTCCTCATTGATCGAAGTTGTGTTTGAGAGTGATTTTGGACTGTCCAAAATCATTTTTGTTATGCCTAAATTAGGTAATTGACCTCAATTTTATTATGATAAAAGGGATTTTAATCATTCCTAAACACGTCTCTTTTTTGCAATTTTCTCTCTTTTGGTAGCCCTATTTGGTTGGTATGGCCTTGTCGTTTTGCATGCCTCTCCTTTTTGTTCTTTCATCTATCTTAATGTCGAACTGGTTTTCCAATCAAAATAAAAATATAAGCTATTTTAAATTGCTAATTTATTAGTTTTTCCAGTGTGACAATGAGAATTAAGTCTCCGGTCAGAGGGGTTCAAGTTTTTTTTTTTGGGGGGGGGGATGTCTTGATGTTGCTAGTGTGAGTGAGAGTCCCGCTTCATTCTGTACCCCTTTTGTTGTTGTCCGTACAGTCTAATCTCTAGCTGCTTTAGATTATATGAGAAAGAAGTTTGATATTGACATGTAAGGAATTTAGCTATTAATAACAAATTCGAGCCAGACATTTCTAATTGTTACGAAAGGAAAGACTGGACGGACAGAACCGCCTTGACAAACACTGGGTCTATTGTAGAGGACATACTAATGTTGTATTACTGGTAGAACCATTTGGTCATTCTACCACATTGTATCCCCCTGTAACGATAATATTTTGTAACGATAATATTTGAGATTGTTAGAGAAAGCGGAGGGAAGAAACAAGTTCATCAATCTTTTTGCTCTTTGATGTATTAATTATTATTGACTTGGGTCTGGAATGATTTTGCAGTTATGTAATATTGATTCATCTTGTTTTCTTTCTATATTTTTTTTTTTTTTTTTTGGCAGGAGTTAACTGATATGCGGCCAATCCAATTGCATGGAATATCACCGACGCAATTGCATAACATGGTGCCAACACTGCTTCACAATGTGACATCAACACAGTTCCATAGCATGTCTTCTGCACATTTGCATGAGAATCGGCTTCCTCGTTGACGTGTAGCGACGTCTGTAAATTCTTACACCTTTTAAAGTTTAAACTATCTGAGAATGTCCCCAAAATCACTTAACTGTCTTGCAGATGCAGTCGCCAGGCTAGTTTCGGCTAATTCCAACTTCTGTAACCTGTTCTAGAAACGAACAGCAGTGTTTAGTGCATTATTCTTTGTATTACTATTCCTCATTACAGGAGTATCTTTCTCTTCCCCCTTAGAATTATTCGGGTTTGAAATTTTGTTTAGCTTTTTACAAACATTTGGGGAAATAAAATGATTTGCTTTCAAATGGTTCGTATGTAAGGGTGTATAGATATGATTTTAAACGGTTTAAGCATTTAAAAAGATAAAAGTATTTTTGCAGCAATAATATAAGACTTAATATTCTAAAAGAGGTGGTAATTAGATGAATTTTTTTTTAGGTTAAGGACTTGAAATTTTCGTATTCTATTTTCATGAGCAAGAAAAGAGAGATAAATTGGCATATTTCTCGCGATGGTTCTTCCAATGGCGGACTTGATTCATTCGGATTTTTGTGATAGATTACTTCTTTGCTTTCTTTCATTTGGTCTTTTTCAAATAGAAAGATGATTGAAAAATGAAATCTTAGCACATCGTGTCCTTTAATCCTCCTGTCAGTGTTGGGAACAATAACAAGCAACTACTTTTTTTAATGAAAAAAAGTGTGAATAATGTCGAAAATAAGAAATTTATTATATAATTCTGTTTGATTCAATGGTAGAATTAGAAATAACGTTTTTTTTTTTGTCTGATCTATTATTTTATGTTAGGTTCACGTCACTATAAAAATGGAATCCAATTCTAGCAATTTAATAGGTTGTAATAAAAAGTAACCCTTTTTAAATTAAAAAAAGAAAAAAAAATCAATTTTTTAACCTCTAAACTTGTCAAAATTTTATCAATTTTGACTCTAAATTTTCAATTTCATCAGATTGAACCTTACACTTAGATAAGTGTTGCAATTTTAACATTTTATTCACTTTTCGCTAATTTATTTATTAATTTTTAACAAAAAACAATGTGAAAATTTTCATAAAATCGCTAATTTCAATAAAAAAAATCATTGTACAAAATTAAGTTTGATTAATGCACAACATAACCATTAAATAACTTTACCACAACTCACAAATTTCAATAAAAATTTAGCTATAATATCCTTTTTCTATGTAATTATATCTATTTTGTTTCTTATATATGTTTTATAATCATTGAACACATATGAGAAATAATTTTTTTAATGATATTTCACATAAAAGTTTATCAAAAGATAAAAATTGCAACATTTTTTCAAGTTTAAGATTAAGATTGCTAATCTAAAGAAGAAAAAGTTTAAAATTACAACATTTATCTAAGTTTAAAATTCAATTTGAAATTTATGGGTTAAAGTTGATAAATTAAACAAGTTTAAGAGTTAAAATTGATTTTTTTTTCTCTTAAAATAATTTGCTTTTCAAGTCTGATAAAATTGATTTATTTGACAAAAATATATTTGAATATTTGGATAACTTGCTATCACATCTTACCACATCATTCTCTCGTAGCATTACTTTCTGACATGTCAACTAAAACATGCATATTTGTTGTACAATCCAACAAAGTTCACCGACAAAGAGTTTTCATTTTCTTCCTTTTTTATCTTCAACAATTTGTATGCTAAAATTCTTCCTTATCTTCCAATCTAGAATGAATATTGAGGAATTATAGAAGAAAAAAAAAAAAGAAGAAGAATGAATATTGAGAACTGAAATATCAAAATATGGCATAAAAAAATGAGTTGTCTTGTTGTTAGCGTCAAATTATTTAAAGTTGAAAAGATTTCTCCAACTTAAAATATGGTATAAAATAGTAAAATTAAAACGATGAAGATATTAGTTTGTAGGGTACTTGGTGAATATACGACGTAAAAAGGGGTATCAGTTTCAGTTCTCAAAGAAAAGAAAAAGAAAAAGA
>JAOANK020000076.1:125995-137027 GCA_026257165.2 Telfairia occidentalis
GGAGGAGGGTGTACGTAAGAAGGTACGTGTGATCATTAAGCCAAATTGTATAAATTAAGATTTTTTCTTTTTTGACACTTGCCATGTGTTATGTGTTGCCATGCTTTCACCTATTTGTACAGAATTAGCATCTGTAAAAGATATTCTTTTGTCTTCAGGTACCTTCAATAAACCAAGAGACTGGAATTGCAGAACATGAGCCGAATGAAACTCTGAAGAATATCCGATCAGATAAAGTCCTGCGTCCAAACCATAAACAGAATGGAAAAGTAAGAACTGAATCTGAAACTGGAATATATGCAAATATATTTTTGGTGGAAAATGCTTCACAAAAGTTTTTTTTTTTTGGCGGGGGGTTGCCAGATTTTCTTTGGCCAGAATTTGGTTTGGAAGAATTTAGCAATTGAAGGGAAGGGAAAAGTGATAAAAGTGGGAGATACCGTCAACATTCTGAGGAAGGTTTCTTCTGCAGAGGAAGCAGTTGCTTGAATACCGTAAGATTTCTAATTATAAAATAAGTATTTGTAAAATGCTTGTGGGCATATGATTACGGACCATATGGGCTCTGTTTAGAAATACTGTAGTAGCCAAATATGAAGCAACTAAATAAGATGCGACTGGAGCGTTTCCTCTGTGACAATAAATAAATATCGTTTTTATGAAGAAAGTGGTATGAATTGCATCTAGCATTCAACCTCAAGATTAGCTTTCTTATTGGAATTTATTTCTGGTGAAATCACTCTTTTCCCTCAGAGAAATTCTGATACCATTTCTTATGAATTGCATCTACCATATAGGATGTTTGTGGCATTTTATACTAACCAAGAATGGATGCATGGATTTCAGAACATTTGTATCGAATACCTATCATTAAACCTACCTCATCTCATTAAGACGGAAAGGGCTCTTTAGTTTCTGCAGTATTAAAATGATTCTATTTGCTCTTTGTCGTTTAAAACACGATACTCTAAATTTTGTAGTTCAAAACGGGTTTTAAATAGTCTTTTGGTTAAAATTTCCCATTTTTTTTTTGTAATTTTTTTTATAATAATAAAAAGTAGTGGGTCAAATGAAAGATAATAAATACAAAATAAACTAGGAGTAAAATTAGTCACATTGGTTGTCATATATCCTAAAGTTGTCTCGTGTCTTGCCCAAATTATCAATACCGAGTTCCATTTAGAACAATTTTTGACATTTCAAGAAAGTGTAATTATTATTAAACGAAAAGGGTAAGTATCATTGTCATCTAAGCCAGATGAATCTACTTTCCAAAATATGGAGACTGAAAATGTATTTATTTTTCTTCTCGAAACATCAGAATCCGAGTGTTATTAGCCTGTAGGCATGTGGAGATGCATATAAAAGTAAAAGAAAGCTAAGAAGTCGGATGCCTAAAAGCTATATATTTTGATTGCGTTGAAACTTGAAATTGAAACAAAAAGAAGGCCGAGGCTGAGGTTGCCACGGCAGCGAGTTCAAGTTTAGGCCGGCCTAATAATGTTCCCTTCCCTATTATTAAAATGGAGGAAAAAGAAAACCTGCAAATGGACATATCCAAGAAAGAGCCTCAAGAATATCTTATCTTGAAGTTGCAGATAGCAAAGTCAGGAATTTTTGTTTTTTAATCTTTATCATATTCATAACCAGCGTGGTGTTGGTAACCAGTTGCCGACTTGAGTGAACTCGTTGTCATTTTCATTCTTTTTAATAAATTATAATTTCAAATTGTCCATCCAAATTTCTTGGCCTTACACTAAATAATGTATTGGAAGAAAAAAAAAAAAAAAAAGAAAAAACGCCCACGATTGTAAGAGAATTCTATTCCCCCATAATTTGTAAAATTTGGACCGCTCAACAAAAGTTTTACTTTTCCTTGAAGAATTCTGTTACCTTCCAAAGATGCTCTTCTTTTTCAATTTCGGTTGCCAGTAAAGTTTATTCCTTTCACTTTGATTTATGCTTTTTTTTTTTTATTATTCTTGATTTTTCCCCTTTTCTTGTGGACGCATAACTTTCTTGTCTTTACCATGCTTCATTGTCTCAAATCTCAAGTATGTAAGACTTTTTTTTTTTTTGAGTTCAACTACACGTGGGGATGAAAATTCGAATCTCAAACTTCAATTATCAACATTTGTCGTTGAAGTTATTGAGTCAATCATTTAACAAGTATACATACTTTTCTTTTCTATATACAAAACTTTAAAGCTTGAATATTGCTATCAAATTTATGAGTTATTTCAGAAAATAAATGTATAGTGAGTTTAATATATGTATAGTGAGATTGGAATAGCTCAAAGAATATTTTGTTAGTGAACACATATTTTATAAACACTTTAAAAAAATATATTAATTACCTACTTCTCCTAAAGCATTTTAACGGGTTCAAAATACTTCTTGTTAATTAATATTCAATCTTAATTCCGTTTAGAATGAAAAATGATGGTAACATGTTGTGAACTACAATTTTTTATTGACGATAAGAAATTGCAAACTTCTTACTTTTTACCATACATTTAGAACTTTTTCCGGAATAAAATTTCTTAAAATTTGTATATTCTCAATGTATTGCTACATTGGATGTATGCCTTTAGATATTTAGATGTTTTTATTTATAAAAATTTAAGCCAAACATATGAACTATATATACATAAGCCAAATATAGAGCACCCTAATATTACCACCCTTTCATTCTTTTTAACAAAGTTAGGACAAGGGAAATTTGTAGAACATTTTCACAATTAAAGATTACATTGATAACAGGCTTATAGCTGAAAGGTGAGATGTGTCTTTCATCCTAAATTAAAGTGGCATATTCTGTATAAACATAAAGATAGGTAGGAATAAGTAAAAGTTTGGGGTTGCTTGATGCGCTTGTGTTGTGTTGTGTCGTAAATAAAGAGATTTTGTAAAAAGATATGTCTCTGCTAAGCTAATTAAGCAGTTATACTTCTTTTTTTTTTTTTTGGAAAAGGAAGCAGTTATATTCCTTTTGAAAGAGAAAGGCCAGTAAATTTGTATATATATGGAAGATTGGAAGGGGATAGGGATACTAAGAACGAGAAACTAAGAGTTGCACATCGTTGGAGCAGGAGAAAGAAACTAAGCAACAAGCTTTGTTATCAATGAGTAAACAAGGAGTAGGAATCGCTGGGAAGAAAGAGAAACATAGGGCAACAGTACGTATGCTTTTTTTTTTTTAAAGAAAGAAAAATTGTGTGTCTGAAATTCTAATGTTACTGGTAGAAATGAAACGAGATGTATATGAAATGATGGCAGGAGAAAAAGGGATCGGGGGTTATACAAATACAACCACGAGACCTGCAAATAGCATGGGGATCCGATGACACTCAGTGGAAGATTGAGAATCCAAACGACAAGTAAGCACCATGCCTTCAAATTTTGATCAATATTTATATATATATATGTATTATATAGAATGAATGAATGAATGAATGAATGGGAGGTTGTGATTTGTAATTAGGGAAAATAGCTATGCAGAAGCAATCAAAGTGATGTGGTTTGAAGTAAAAGCAGCATACAAGGGTGCAAAAGCAGGGAGCAAATATAAGATTGGGTTCAATATGAGCCTAACCCCCAAAGCGTTTGGGTGGGAGAATAGTCCAGTGTTCCTGATGGCCAAGGTTGGAGACTCAGGATCCTACACTTGGAAAAAGCTGTATTTCAATCCCAAGGAAGTCGGGACCGAGCCTTTCGACTTTCCGAACAATTTCGAGATTGAAATTCCAATGTCAATCGAGGACACCACCCTGCTATTTGGCCTTTATGAAATCTGGGACAACAGATGGAAGGGTGGCTTGCGCATTCATCATGCCTATGTTACCAAAGTTCGATCCAACTCATAACACTCTTTCTTTCCTTACTTCAATACTCATCTCTCCCTCTCTCTCTCTCTATGTATCTCCGTCCCTTACAATTACAGTTATATATATCACCTTTTAAATAATCCATACAATCTCATTCCTCCATTGATCATACATGATGCAGTTGGCCCC
Organism: Telfairia occidentalis; assembly: GCA_026257165.2. Classification (NCBI taxonomy): domain Eukaryota; kingdom Viridiplantae; phylum Streptophyta; class Magnoliopsida; order Cucurbitales; family Cucurbitaceae; genus Telfairia; species Telfairia occidentalis. The sequence goes on from JAOANK020000076.1 coordinate 130,012, forward strand.
TTATTTCAACTCCAGTATTCATTATACTTCCATCAACAATCAGTAACTACTGTCAAATTTAAGCACAAGGCTCAATCAAATTAAATTGCAGTAAAAAAGAACAAGTTGATGGATAAGTACTTTAGTTTCGTGCATCTGAGCCACTTAGTTTAGCATATCTGACAAAATTCTTCTAATAGGCGTTCGATCGTCCTCCTTGATGCAATCTTATTAATCTCAAACGCCCTAATTTCATCTGTGAGACCTGCATGCCGACCATGATAAAGATACATTTCATTTACATATCAAGTGAAAACGCATAAATTAGTCAATTGACTGACGATAGAAGCTACCAGCTGCAAGCCATACAGAGCAAAAACAAATAAATTCGCTCATTGATTATGTAGATGTGCTTGCCACCTGTTGTTATTATCCAAAAATGCTTCTCCAGGAAAAAAAAAAAAGAAAAGAAAGAAAGGGAGCCTTGCAAGGAAAATTTTACCTGTTTGGTGAAGAACTTTCAGGGGTAGCTGTGATTGGGAGGTATCAGTATTCAAAAAGACAAGCAGCTTTTGCATAAGCTCCGAAGAATTAGCAACGGCTAGGATCTCCCTCTAAATTATACCCGAGGCACGTTAGGCAGAGACAGGAGGGAAGAAGCAACACAAAATCAGTTAGTAGTGCAAGTTTCTCGAAAATGGAACTGGAGAAAGCAGCACAGTTATCCTTCGATGATGGTTCAAAGATTCAGCCATTCTGAAGGGAAAATTTTAGTTTAATTGATTTATCGAATATAATCAATGCATTCCCAAACTAATTGAGATTATGATTGCCTTGTTGCAGTAAGATATGTCCACTAAATTTTATGAAGAATATAGCCTCCATGACCAAAGAGTTAAAGAAATGATGTGAGAGAGGGGGGTGGATCATAATAACGGAGAAAGAAATGGACGAGTTCTAACTTCTAAACACATGCGTATCATAAAAATGCCCTTAAATCTTTTAATTATATTTTATTTCAATTTTGTAATCAAAGTTGTTTATTTTCAGCCTAGTCCTTTCCATCTAAATTCTGCTGGTCCTCATCTCACGTCAGGACAGAAAGTAATGCAAACCATGTAATAGTAGACTTCTAACAGAGTAACTATATTGAAGCTAATTGGTAGTTAAACGATTAAACTGAAAGGGGGTAGGTAGAAAGGGATTCTTGCAAGAAATTGTGGTGGTGGTGGTGGGGGGGTAAGAAAGGGAAAAACAAAAGAGCATACGGATTAAATTTGAAATTTATTAGTTTGACTTTAACTTAAGGTATAGTTTATCTTTTCAACCTTGAAGTTTTTCCGTGCATCGTAGTATCCAGAAACAATCACAAGCAGCTGAAGTTTCTCTACGCCTGAAAAAGAAAATAATAAAAGTTGCTTGAACGATGTTAATAGATCAACATCTCCAAAGATTTCAAGCTAATTTCTAATGAAAAAGGAGCCAAAAATATTATGCTTGAATGTGAAAGAAATTTATTGCAACGTAAAGTTTCTTCACTCATTAAATGCAAAAGATCACAAGTGTCTGATAGAAACTAACACAGATATTTTCTATTCATTCACATGGATGCACACAATACACTCTAGAATCCTCGCAAGCAAATTCAAGAGAACCAACTTCCCTCCCTACCCGCCTCACTATTACATCATTACTACTTATATACCAAGACACGACATACCAACCAACTTTTAGAAGATACAATTCCCTTTATGCCTCTCCCCTTACGTAAGATTCACTACTGGAGGGCTAAACAATATCCCACATATTACAAAAGACAACATTTCAACTTGAAGTGTTAAAGCAGACAACAACACCGTTCTAATTTAATTCCTGTTTCTCCTTATTAAGGCTCTCGGACTCTTTCTTGTCTTTACCTAATAAACATGGCTTATTTACGGTTTCCTGGTGTACCCATATCTATGTTACTGGTTCTTATACTTGTTTGAGGTGTTCGAATCCTTTAAGTAGCTTAGGGCTATGGGGAATCTCTACTGAATGATATCATGAGTGCTCATACAATACAACCATGGGCAAATCCCTCCAAAAAGAATTTGACTTTCTTTAGATGCTTAGTGGACTTACCTCACCAAACTAAGGAGAAGAGAGTGATTTTTTATGCTTGCTTTTTTAGTAGCTCCTATTCTCACTGTGATCTTGATTCCTCTTGAAAAAGGACCCTTCAGCTTATAGAAAACTTTCTGAAGAGGAGGGAGCGAGATGGGGCAAGTCAACTTGTCAACTGGACGAAGGCTACGATTCCTACTTTGATGGGAGGTTTAAGGCTCGAAAATTTCAGGAAAGGGAATCAAGCCCTCCTATCCAAATGGCTTTGGGAATTTTCTCAAGAAGGCAAACCACTTGGAAGTCCATTATCAATAGCAAATATGAGCTGGAGGAAAACAGATGGCTCCCTAAGCAGTTTTTTTTTAAAGGTGGCTGCAGCCCTTGGAGAAAAATCTAGAATAAGACATTGCACCATTAGAATTATTCTGGAATTGCACCATTCAAACAAAAGAGGTAACATGCCCAAACATGTAGACACCATAAAAAATATTACAAGAAATGATCAATTTTGAATCTAAAACATTTAAAAGATATAAGATCACTTAGAATTACTCTGGAATTGCTTAATAGGCCTTATTATAAGACATTGCACCATTAAAAATACGTAAATCCTTTATCTTCAGGTGTTGCATATCTTGTCTTCTTTGTGGTTTACTGTGCCCATGTCATTTGGTGTCCACGTTCATACTAGGTTATAAATGGTGGTTTTATCCTTTTCCTTGGTAAAGAGGAAACTTAACCTTAAGTTTTTTTCCCCCAAATCTTTATAAAACTTTGCTTTATCATTATGCTTCATGCCAGAAAAAGGAAACACAAAAATGGAAATATAATAATGAAATCTTATTCAGATTTCAAATGCTTACCTAAAAATTTTTTTATATCTTGAGTTGAGTTAACTTCCTGTGAAAGAAATTGAGCAATTGATATTCCGATGGAACTCATCCCAACATCTAGCCTCGTCGATCTCGTTCCAGAATTGTTCAAAGTTTCTGGATAAAGAATTCCAGCAAAAAACTATGAATCAGAAAGATACCTTTTAACATTTGAATTGAAGCTTCAGGACAGTTGACAAGGAAGATTAAATTAACACTCATACAAACTATAAGTACTAAAAACATGAAATTTAGCTAAACAACATACGTGCGAGAGTGTTCCACAAAAGCAGACATATGAAAGACGTGCATGAACTGATCGCTAATAACAAAGCCAAATTATTGGTTTAAGTCTTTAAGTTTATTATGCTTCTAGTCTCCAAGTATCATTGTAACAAGCAAGGTACGTCCATTAAATATAATGATGTTGCTGTTCTTCACCAGAATCACAACTTTAGTAACTGGGATCAAAATAGAATCGGGTTTGCTATTGAGGGGAATTCCCAAAGCAAGATGCAGAGAGCTTTTGCCCAACGGTTCCTGTTCCACAATTCAAATTTCCCTTTGAAGTTTCAACTACTAGATTCCAAGGCTCCATACAATTATCAACCACAGTTAGGTATTCTGAAAAGAAAAATAGTTCACTCCAGAGTCCACACCATTTAAAGATTAATGTTAGTTTTTTGTCCGGCGGAGTTGGCAGACAGGGAAACTATAACCTAACATGGTGTGGTCGCGTCTGCGAGAAAGGAAAATGAAATACATAAAATCTAAATTTTTCATAAAATTTTGAAGAGATTGCACGACGTAAGAGGACGAAGGACCTAACTGATATACGAGACAATGACAAACCGAAAGTTTAGTTCAAGTCCCTACCTTTTGTCCACTTCTTGAAATCCTTGAGCACTATATCAATTACCCCATGGTTAGACACATTGTACATCTTGAACTTCACTGTGCATGCATAAAAATTCCCAGATTATATTAGAAGAACAAGCATGAAAAGAAAAATATAATCATTTGAAGTTTTTATAATAAAGATTCGGAAAGAAGAAAAACATAGACATACATATCTGATAAAAACCATTGCATCCAAAACGACCAGCACCATTGATCAACAATGTAGCCATGTACTTATCTTTGGAGGTACAATAAGAGCTAGTTAGGTTTCCTGAATCTAATAGAATGCCAGCAAGCTGTGAGGAAACGAAAAATACCAGAAGAGTTAAATTTTCTAAAAAGGAACATGAATACCGATGGAACTAGGGAAATGATCAACTCTGAAGCTAACATTGAGTCTGTCAAGCAGGAAAACGTAAAGGGAAAAAAAATGTCTAACCACTTAATAATTCTAGATCTGAAGCTAAATTATAATTAATTTTGAAAATTGTTGGGTTTTTTCAATTATGCATAATTGTGATGCTCAACGATCATGCAAACATTTGGGGACAGAACTAAGACACCATCTATCAAATGGGAATGGGAATAAGGAAGATTGATATGAAAATTGTTTGAATGGAAATGAAATGTCAAATAATGTATTTAGCAAATTTATTTTGGAATTGAAATTATAATGGAGAGGATTACCATTGTTATTGTTAACTGATACTTTGAATGGATATCTTGATGTGGGACCCATGAAGAAAGTAGGAAAAAAAAAGAAAAGAAAGTAAATAAAGAAGTGGTGGGACTCGCTAAAACGGAAATGTGAAAGACATTGCTGCCTTTCCTTCCAAAGAGGAATGAATAAATATGAATGATCAGAAATTTTGGTGTGGGCCCCACAACAAGGGAATTATTTCCCTTAATTACTTTAATAAACGCTGAGAAAAAAAAATGAGGGAGCATGATTTCCAATCTCCCATTCCCGTATAATAAACAGAAATAAAACATGTGCCTAAATGTATGTACTTTCATAATAGAAGAGATTCTAGGATAACTCCACGAGATGATGAATGTGATAAGTTGAGGTAAGTGTAAAATGCATGCCGAACTAGCTAGATGCTAAAGGCTTTGCATCAGTATCTCTCTTGTGGAATCTCTTCTTATGTTGATGGGCCTTCTATTGCACATAGAATAAAACAGCAGTTCCAAAAATTTTCCATCCAGAATTCCAAAGTACATATGCAAATATGAAGCCAAGAGTGATTGTCAGAAGTAATAAGCACCAAAAGTCTACTGAATCCCTTCCCAGCCAAAATCTCAGGTGAAATTTGAGCAAACTTCTCGGCAATTAGAGTACAGCATGAGCAGTCCTGTTTTACAAAGTAGTCTCAGACTAAGAACTACAGCAAACCATAATGTCAAAAGACTACGTACTTGGGCAGTTTGCATCAAAGGAATCAAACGCACTCAGATAATTGAAGGAGATTTGAACACTATGTTTTTCCTTGAGAGAAAAATGAATTAGATAGCAAGTAGCTTGTATCTTTAAACTGACAAATCCTAATGAATATGAAAATAAAACACCTTAAAAGATTCCTCTTAAAAGCATCAAGTCATATTTCTTATTATTGGAAGTTGGTAATGTAGTCAACCTTTTCCCTTGCATTTGAGTGAACATCTTTATCAATTGGGGACAATACAAGACGATTATGGTCATTGAACTTCCATTAAATTTTTGTAGTTTCATTAGTATAAAAATCAATATTTTATTGATACATATATATGATATTAAAACTATTTTCTAACAGTACGCCACAATTCTTGTCCAAGTGTATAGCATATTATCTTCTCCTGGTGCAAATTGGAAGGTTTATTATGCAACTTACTTGATATGGGTTGAGGCTCTCCTCTCCTTATTTGTATACTTCATATTTTCAATAAAATCATTTCTTGTCTAAAATAATGTATGGCAAAATCATAATCAAATCAAGAAGAACTTACACAAACTTTCTTTCCTAATTTTAATTATTCATTATATATGATCATCTGTCTCCTGTTTATCTTCATAAACTAGGCTACATGTACACGCCCCTGATATGGATATGGACACAAGAAACTACATGGCGTGAATGCAATTGTACTAACATATTATCTTGAACTAAACAAGGATAGGTACCCAAAATGTAGATTAAATTTGATCTTTAGATGTACCAAAAAAAAAAAAGGCAATCAGGGCGAACCCGAAGCCAAGAGAAAAAAAAAATTAAGAAGCCTATTTTGTCTCCCTCACTAAGATCCTTCCAATCTCTCTCACTTTGCTCGACTGTTTAAGATTCCTTTCTCTCATAACACTAATTCACTCGTATTATACTACCTTCTCGTACTTTCGTGTACCCATTTTTCTTATATATATATATATATATATATATATATTTATATTTGCTTTTCTTCTCTTTATTTATCTCGTTCATTTGATGGACTTTTGGTAACTCTGGGTAAAAATAAGAAAGCGATAAAACTGCTCAAAACTATATAGATGTCAAACCTGTTGGATTGTAATATTCTCGACCCAAGGATATATAGATTCATCCTGAAAAATAAAAGGAAAACATGGATGGTTAGTCTCTCATGTGAAAATTTTAGGAAGTAGTAAAATTCCTTTTACTCAAACCAAGAGAAATGACTCTATGCACCTTATTGCAGTTAAAGATTTCAACAACAACCTCTTTTAATGCCTGCTGTAAGAGAGAACAAAAATGGACATTTCATAAATACTGCTAAACAAAGACCAAATTTTTTCAGAAACAATGTAGTCTAAATTATTGCCCACCCGGGCTTACCTCTTGTTTAGCAGGAAGCCTGGAGCTGTTTAGTAGAACTATCTTAAGACTTCCAAATAATTCATAGTATGATAGGTCGATCTGGGAAAATATTTAGTATTCAACATTAAAATGAGGCACACTTCTGAACAGAAGGCCTGAGAATATATCTGTAACGTGAGGGGGCAGCACGTGCATATTGTTTTACCACTGGAATTGACCTCTTTCATGCTTACGTACAACACAAACTTATTCGATGTTCAGATTCTAAGTGTAAAGATTAATTGAAACTGGAGTTCCTACTCTAAAAGTAAAAATAATAATAATAATTCACGGAAACTGGTTTAACCAAATC
>JAOANK020000076.1:137127-147582 GCA_026257165.2 Telfairia occidentalis
GATTAATTGAAACTGGAGTTCCTACTCTAAAAGTAAAAATAATAATAATAATTCACGGAAACTGGTTTAACCAAATCATGCATTCCAAATAAAATTAATTTGTAACTGAAATTTTAGGAAAGTTTTTCTTGCATCTTCGATGTGATGTAGTCTTTTAAATGAACATTTCTATTCTAAAAAAATAGAAAACATTTTTGGATTAAAAAGCATTTGACAAATTACCTTTTTAAATTGTTTTGAAACCCATCTTTTATAGTGACTTCATTAAATAGATACGAGTTTTAAGGATTAAAATGAAAATTCATCCAAATAAAATAGAATTGTATAGTTTAAGGATAAAATTGAAACATACACAAGGATCACATTTCATGCTTGTCAAGCTTTTCACAACATCAATTTAAACGTTAATTTTGAAATAATTTAAAAAGTCGAAGATGTGGTAGCACTGTTACAAAATTTAGAGACGAAAAATTTTCATGTAATAATTGAGGGGCAAGAACTATAACTTACCCTCCTCTGAAATACCATCTAATATGAAACAACAAATACTATCCTTCATTGTAAAGTAATATAAATAAGTAAATAACATTAAAATAAATGCAAATATATTATGTTTAAAAAAAAATTGCATAGGATTGGACCTCGTCTATAAAAATCAAAGATGACCAATCAATCTGACAAGAATCAAGCAGCCATTTAAGTTCAGGATGTGAGTTTAGATCCGATCTCTTCATGTTGAGAACAGGTACAGTGCAATACTCATCACATTTGTGTTTCTCATTCAAGTAGAAGGCATACATAATCGTAGAAGTAACTGACCCAACATCTGGTATGAAGCCACAAAACAAGTTAGAACTATATGAGGTTCTACAATAACTCTATTTGAGTATAAAAAGAAAAGCTCTAGGAATTTCAGGAAACAAATTGTGATTTCCAATATTATTTGGCAAGTAATGACGAGCTCTCTTTTAGAGATGAATCAAAAAACAAGTATTATGCTATACATAATACATATGTAGTTGTATTTATCTTTGTGTTTGATATTTTTCTCCCTTTCTCCCTCTTCTAGGATGATCTTCAATTAGCCATTTGTATAGTCTCTTGTACAACAGACAAAAAAGAATTTGATGTCATTAAACTCGCACAAAGAAATTGGGCTCTATACTATTGCTGAATTCTTGAGCTGACAAATTAAGAGCAGCTCGTGAAATTAGATGTAGAAAGAAATTGTGGGACCTACAGTAAGAGAGGAGAGGCAAATCTAGAACTTGTTTTCGGTTTAACTTAGCAGTCTTAACTTAATCAGATTGCTTTCCCAAGTTGATGTTTAGCTCCTCATTTGTAGCTGCTATATTTAAGGTTTTGCTATTAAAATATATAGCAAAAAAGAGAATGAAAAATAGGATAATTTTGCTATCTCCAATCTAGTCATGACATCAGATGGCAGAAAATTTATTTAGACAGAATTCTAGTTTCCTTTCAATTTATACTGAACTAATACATATATGTAAAGAGAGTTTATGTTCCTGAGCAATATGCTTATCAAGTTAACTAACTTTTGATTTTCAACAAATGATCAACCAAACAGTAAGAATCCATCAAAATCATAATCAAATTGATTTTATCATCGAAGGTATATCAATATTTTCATCATCGTTGAGAAAGCCCGCATCGTTGAGAAACCCCTAGTAGACAATAGTTTCAAAATCTCCCTAATACCATGGAAGGTATATTAATATTTTCATTATAAATCAAATAATTTCCTAAAATAAATTGTCTACGCTAAGGGATCTAAAAAAAATGGTAAAAATAAGAGAACCAAAAGTATTACCTGAAACATCTTTTCCTATCACAACATGCAGAAATCTTCCAGGGACTCCTGCATTGACATCGTCCCTTTTGGATTTCAGAAAAGCATTAAGCTTTTCAGTGCTTTTACATGATTCAGCTACTTCCATCACTGGTGACCACCCATTGTAAAATGAACCTGCTGATTGAGGAAGAGAGATGCCAGAGAAATCATCTTTCCTTTTCTTCACGCTAAAAGACTTTTCAATCCAGGGCCTTGTTGGGTTGTCTAGAGTGTGATACTCTTGAAAGGTCCCGAGCTCATGTTTGTTTGTTCTATTATAGAGATCTCCCACATCAGGGTTCGAATTCGACAAAATAGTTGGGAAAGCAAATGGTGATGTCTTGCCACCCCTTAACCACCTTCCAGATGATGATCTCTCAAAGGGTTCAAAAATAATATCCAAGCCTGAATCATCTATTTGGGGTTCTATATCCTTGTTGATAATTTTTGAAACCGATTTTCTATTTCTTATACTGATGTCACAATAATCTGATGTAGACTGAAAAGCATTCTGGCTGATAATACTTTCTTGGGAACCGGTGCCAGAAGTAAAACCATGACCCTCTAACCGAGAATCAAAATATGGATTATCTTTGTTACTAACATAAGGGTCCTGCAAATAAATGTAACTTCATTTCATATAAATTTTGTTTTCCATTGAAAAGATGGTGTTTGTAGTCGTAGTGTAATGATATTGAAAATCAATTGTAGCACTTATTTCAACTGTAGCTTCATAAAATTAGGGGTGAGCTGATGAATAGTACAAATAACATGCACCAAGATAGTTATTAACATCATAATCTCCATTTTTAATCATTAGAAAAGGAAACTAGCAAACTTTTCTTCTGTTCTACCTGCAAATATGATGGTAAGCGAAAAGAAAATGGATAGTCATGAAATTAATGACAAATTAGGCATGGGTAAGGAATTTAAACACTAAGTTTTGGCAAAACAAGGTGGGAAGCAATAGAACGTAGGAATCACACAAATAACACATTACAAAGTCTAAGTCGGGGACTAAGGTTTTATGTAATTGCCTGTCGTTGGTTTTCATATAACCGCTCTGAAATGTTTGCATGCAAGATGCCATGGCCATTTATGTTTGTGAGAGCCTGTTAACACTCAACAGAGCATTTTACCATCACCTTAAATTATTACTTCAATAAATATTCACATAATGGAGATGTAGATGCCTTCAAATCAAAATGCCAGATATCTTTTAAATTTTTTCGTTCTCAAAGTCAAACTTGAGATTGTTCGCTCTAGCAAATATTAATAGCAACATAATTTATGATTTACAACTTCGATTGGTAGGTAATATACAGTAGACAAGGTGCGAGTCTACACAATATAATGAGTATGTGTTCGAAGAAATTTACTCCAAAGAAGTAAAATTCTGTCAGCATGTAGAAGTCTCAAATGTTACAACAACAAACTTCTTCAAGTGCAATTGAGCTATATGCTCAATCCAAACAACTGAATGAGATTAACAATATTTACCAAACAAACTTTTTTAGACCGACATACTTAACAAACGTGTGTGTGCATGCTAACAAAAGTCCGCTTGAAATATACTCATTTAGATTTTTTTTTAGAATGACGTACAAGATTAAAATGCAAACTTCAACAATATTCTCTCCGTGCGAGAAATATGAATTCATACTGTCAGAATATTGCAGTCCATCACAAATATTACAAATGAACAGTATTAAACTATATGTGCTACTTGGCATCACATAAGAACCTCATATCGATACGAAATGAATTAATGGAAAAATAAATTTGCAACCAAATGGAAGATCAAAATTATAGTAAATTATATGATGCCAAAAAAATAAATTAAAGCATTGTGGTAGGTAGCTAAAATCACAGAGTACATACAAAATAAAAAGAACACCAGAAGAAAAATATCGAAATCAAACAATAGAGAAGATAGAAGGAATATGTGACCTGAAGACGTGATGGATTCGGTTTGGGAGTCGCCATACTGAATGTAAGAAGAATAGAAGAGAAAGCAATAGCACAAAATAATTGCAGAAATAACAATGTGAGAATACGGCAAAGCGGAAGAAAAACACGTAGGTGGATATTGTGAAATCCGCCATTGGAAGTATCTTATTATCAGCTTCTTGTTATTTCTGTGCTGTGCCTCGACTGTCAGGTGCTGACGCTGAAGCTCAAGGCCCTGCTTTGTCTTGCCTTACGCGCGCTAAAACTAGTAATATTTTTCCCTTTATTTTCAATTATAAAATATCAATGTAATTTGACGATATTGTGTTGCCGTTGCATTTTTATTTATAAATTTTAAGGTTTAAATTTTATTTTAGTTTGAACTTTTAAGTTTATTTATCGTGGTCTCTAAACTTTCAAAATATTTATTTTAATTCTTGAACTAAAAAAATAATCATTTTGGTCTTTGGTATATAATTTGATCATCTAATATTTATTTGTTCGATGTTTATCTTCAACTTATGCAACTCAAATACATATTCACATTAATATACTTATTCATATATTTGAAGTTATATCATTAATTTGTTAAAAATACAATAAAGATAAGAATCAAAATGATTATTTTTTTAAAGTTCATGAACCAAAACAAACATTTTAAAAATTGAAGGACTAAAATTGAAAAAAAAAATTTGAAACTTTATAAACCAAAATAGACATTTTAAAAGTTTAGGGACCAAAACGAAACAAATTTCAAGGTTCATAAACTAAAATAGAATTTAAATCAAATTTTAACTATAAACTCAATTATTATTTTATGAAATATACATTAACATCCGTAAATTTGAACCGTAAATCATTTAATTACGGACAAAATGTCTTAATATTTGTGCTTAATTCTAAGGTAGTTAATATTTATTTAAAAATGATGAACATGAGCTTAAATAATTAATTTCATGCTAGTTAGTTTTTTCTTTTTGTACTCTTATGTTTACATCAATTAAATTGATGTACTTTTGAATCTTTAATTTTATCTATAGATTTTAATAAATCTGTGTCATTAATATAATGTTTATGCATTATATTAATTTAGATCATAACTCTAAAAGCGATATATTAAATAATCCATATATCTGATATTTACATATATAGAAAGTAAAATAATGCGCATATATGCATGTTTAAACAGTATAATGGTTTATATATGTACATTTAATATAATATATATATTATAATAGTTCACCAACTTAAATTCTAAAAACGGTAGATTGAATCATAAAACTCGTATATACATATAGCATACTTTTAACTCCAAAACGGCAAAATCATATACCTTATAATCAAAAGCAAAACTTAACATTATAGTTGAAAATATATGACCATGATCAAAATATTCAGCTTAACAACTTCAAAAATTTTAAGAAATTTGAATAAGTAGCTCTATTTTCTAACACGTTTATAAATATATAACATTCTTTACAATGATCCACATAAAAAAAAAAAACCTTCTTTATAAAGAAATTGCAAATACGTTATAAATATATATATCACTAATTATCGGTTTAGTTTTAATATATGGTTTAAAATTATTTATTTTCAACATTTTAGTAAATGAATTGAAATAATTGGTCGAATTAAACATAGTTTAGATAGTTAAATACGACACATGCATCTCATTTATGGATCATAAGTTTGAATTAGCCAATCCGAGCATAGGTTAGTGGATAAAGACATGTATGACCATTGCAGAGGTCGATGGTTCGATCCTCATCCCCACAAATGTTGAACTAAAAAAAAAGTTTGAATTTTTTTTTTATGTATATAATATGTACGATGTTATTAAAAAAAATAACAATGTATAAAGAATGGATTAGGTTTATTAAGAGAATATATGTTAATTAGATTAAGAGAATAATTAGTAATTTATGGTGAGAAAAAGGGGTGTAAAACAGAAATGCGATGTGGGTGTGTTGAAATATGTTAATTAGATTAAGAAAATAAATAGTAATTTATGGTGAGAAAAAGGGGTGTAAAACAGAAATGCAATGTGGGTGTGTTGAAATAGATAGGAACGTGGAAAAAAAATGGGAAAAAATGAAGCAAATTAGAGAAAATAGATATAAATGTATATGAACTTAAAACATTATTGGAATAAATATATATGAGTCACACTCATAATAATATTAGATTAAAAATCGAACAATATAAATATAATTATATAAATATGAATGGAAAATTGAGAATGGGAGGTGAGCATGAGGAAAAAGCAATCGAAAAGAATGTGTTTGGTAAAATGGTAGGCAGCGGCAGCCGCAGCGGCAGTGGAAGCCAGAGTTCACGTACACATACATCCACGCACGCCAAGAGTTGAAAATTTTTTTTAAAAAAAATCAGCGGTGATGGTGGAGAATGGTAACACAGGATAATTATTTAACATATATAAATTTTGCAATAAAGGAAACAGCATTTACTCCCCTATACACATCTCATGGTATAAATAAATATTGAAGGGAATTGCCCTCTCCATCCATCCATCCAACATTTGGTTGATTTGTTTTGAGCTGTTGCAGCGCAATCGGTCATGCCTGGCTCCCTGTATGCCACAAGCACACCCCCAATCTCATCGCTAGATTCGGCTGTTGCCGGTGGCGTGCATGGACCCAAGCATGCTTTACTCTCCCATTACATATTTTTCTTCTCTCTCTCTCTCTGTATATATATTTAATATTAATAGGATGAAATTTCGAGTTTCTAACTTGTTGATTGAAGATATATATGTTGCTATTGCTTACTTCCTCTTCTCTATTAAATCTCCTACCTCTAAACTAAACTATCTGTATTTTCTCCTCTATTTCAATTACTATGCATTGCTTTCTAATCATAAAATTAATATCAATAATATTTTTAATAAATTAAATGTTGTATGTTTGGAATAGAAATGTTAGGATTTAGGATGGATTGAAACCATTTAGAATAATAATATGTTAGTGGATTTTGACCTTTTCGATTACATGATGTCTTCTTTGAATTTCACATATTTTTTATTGTCTTGCCTTTTAGAATTGATCCGATCCTGGAAGGGCATTAAGTAAGATCATAAGTAAAATATCATGCTCGGATCATTGGAAATAAGTAAATACAACTTATGATTGTGTACTGACAAATGATATTAATTTGCTCTTTGTTATGGAGTGGAGTGGGTTGAAAGCTCACCTACAAATAAATAAATGTATATATATTATTTTCATGATTGTGTTTCATCCCTATAACACAAATGTTATATTGTCAAGTATTAAATTCATATGGTTTAAATAGCATATATATTTAAAATAATATTTTATCAATTATATTAGTTTGAGAATATCAATGTAAATCGACCATTAATTAAAATAATAAAGACTAATTTAAACAGACGCGGTTTTTGAGTTCAGATAACACACTCGTTGCCCTTACAAAAGTCTCGAGTAGATCGATATCAAATATGATATGGAAATTGGGAGCGTAATACCGGACTCGTCACTCCCGCCAAGCCAAGCGCACACGACGAAACGCAGAGAGAGTGCCCGCGTTAGAGACGCAAGAGATGCATCTTCTCTCCGTCATTTCAGATTTTAGCCTAACTCCCCATTGCTTCCCAATAAAGGTCTCTTTTTCTTCTCTCTCTCCTCTTTCTATTCGTCTCTCTGAAAATTGAAAGTTTCAAAGTTGTATACCAACCAGGGACAACGACCAACCCCAGTTTGTCAAATGCGTACACAAGTTAAGATTCTCAAGACCTTGGCTCCTCCTCTGATTGCGCTACTTATAGCATTTTCTCCTATCAACAAAACCCCAGGTGATCGTCTAACCATATCCACACACTACCGTACAGAATCACAGATGGGTTTTGAATTAACGATTGTCGATTCGCGTATTAAGTTATTAACATTTGACACTGTAAAACAGAAATGACCGCCTCAGACTTGGGAGTTCCTATACATATCGTTTGAATGTCACCTTCTTCGTTCATTGCATACTGTCAAACCTATACATCCCCTCATTGCGCTAAATTCACTCTGAATTACTTATGTTAATTAGGAAACAAATGCATGTACAATATATAAATTTCCATAATCGTGAAGAATTTAAAAGATCGTTTCCTTTTCGGTTTCTTTTACCTCCCCTCTTGTTTCTTATTTTTAGTCTTATCTTAGAAAAAAAAATGCGTATTTGGTAATAGATAATCCTGTTTCCATAATTGGCTTTTTATTTCGTACCTAGCTTGCCAAGGCTCTTGTTTCTTATTTTTAGTTTTATCTTAGAAAAAAAATGTGTATTTGGTAATAGATAATCCTGTTTCCATAATTGGTTTTTTATTTCGTACCTTAACTTGTCAAAAATATTATTTTTATTTCGAGTAAAACTTTCTATTTAAAAGTTAAAAAACATAAAACCAGAAATAAGAATTGGAAATGGCATCAAATAGACGTCCAATTTACTTCTTGCTCTTAACGCAAGTCAAAGTTCTGATGGACGTGCAATTACTACTTATATTATTCCCTTACTTGGCTTCTTCCGTGTAATTTATGTAAAAGGATGTTTGGCCCAAACGGCAGAAATAGAAAGAGGTGGTGCATTGTTTAGTCAAGCTTGCATTGGCTGCCATGATGGAGGGGGAAACATAATTCAGCCTGTAATTGCTACTATCTCTTACACTACTATTTAATTTAGATAAACATCTTTTAATATCATACTTTCTTTGTTTTGAATTACCAACATCAGTATCTCCTCTGGAATCTGACTTTATATGTTTGATTTTGAATTTTTATTGACTGTTCTATAGTCTTACACGTATCTTCCAAATGTTGAAGAGTAATAGTTTCAGTTTTTTCCTTTTTCCCATTTCTGTGCGGAATGTTTCTGCCGTTTCTGGAACTGACTTTTTGCGTCCTTCTCTCCTAGGGTGCAACTCTCTTTTCAAGTGATCTTGAAAGGTAATCTTTTAGAACTTGAGACAACAATGAAGTTTAATATCAGTCTATGATTTCAGCTCCATGTGCATGCAACATTTGCCTACTAGTATCAAGTCCTTGAGGTATTAGAACATGCATCTACTTTCTCTCTCTCTCTTCAAATACTTTGTTTCATTTAAAAATTATTTACTTTTGATATGTACGAGTGTGACTGCTGTACAACATTGATTATAGATGAGGAAGATTGAAGATTCTTGAATAAGGGCAATAGGTTTACTGTCTAGACACACGGTCTTAGCCCAAAATGGAGAATATCAAGCAAATATGTCCTAGAAATGATTTTTTCGCACCTATTGAACTTAACGAGGAAAACTAGCTTGACTAAACTTTTTTTTGTCTCGAACATGCAATGTAGCAAAAAAAAAAAATCGAACTATTGTTTTTTCTCTCTTAAAGATATAGGGCGAGGGAACAGGGTGGTGAACGCATCCAACCAGGCTTGAAGGAAATCTGAAGATTGGATTGGAGCTCTCCCATCTGTAAAAATTTAATGGGAAATCTAGAAAACTCATTTGTAACTAAGGACTTCATAAAGGAGGCTACAAAATTTATTCTACCGGACAAGCACGCATCACCCTTTTTGCCTCAGAAAAATCTCCTTTCATTTCAAGTCTCCCAAAAGCTTTCCATAATAACAATACTCATCTTAAATTGGTTTAGCTTCTCTCCTGAGACTTGCACCTTCAATAATTTGTATAAAAAAGATCACCACAATTTTACAGAGAGTCCGGATTAAAAAAAAAGCTGTCGAAATTTTCCCATATCAAGTAATGCAGAATCTGTTTACCAATTGTGTTTGTTAGCTGTTTGAATGAAGAATCGAATGAAAGTGAATGGTTGTTGTCTTAGTTCTAAAATCCCAAGGTATGCGCTATTTATCTAAAAAGAAGGAAAATAATTCTTGAATCCTCTGCCGAACTTTTCATAAATATTTCACAATTTAGTTTTTCGTTGTTGATGTGTTTTTTATTAAAAAAAAATAGAAATGGAGCTGATGCAGAAGATGATATCTACCATATTTCATATTATGGGAAAGGAAGAATGCCTGTAAGTAATTGTTTGTTAATATGGCCGCTGTGTGGGGAAGGTGTTAGCACCCCCACAAGTATTATTCTATAAGCATTAAATTTTCTATATATATCATTGATTAATGGTGTGGTTTCAGGGTTTTGGTGAGAACTGCAAGCCAAGGGGTCAGTGCACATTTGGTCCCCGTTTGCAGGAGGAAGAGATTCGGCTTTTGGCGAAGTTTGTAAAGATACAGGCAGATCGGGGGTGGCCAAACCCATAGATGGTGATTGATTTCTGCCCAGAATATTATGCTTTAGTTACCAATTACTAATTTATGTGTACTTTGTACGAAATTGAAGTTTAGCCTGTCAATATTTCCCTAATTCTTATCTGAATCAATGGCTTTATATTAAATATATGGTACATCGCTAGCTAGTATGGCAACCGAAAAGCTAGAATGGACTGTTGCTGATATATAACAACGTTCAAACATTGTAAGTATACATCTATATCTAATATGCGATATCTATGGTTGGTTAGTGCACATGAAGTGATTGTAAAACAAATGTTGAACTAACAACTCACTTCAAATGTCAGGTTTTCAAAATTTGAAATACAGGAATATATATG
>JAOANK020000076.1:152291-174975 GCA_026257165.2 Telfairia occidentalis
TTCGTTGAGAAGAGAAAATCGAAAGAAAAGAGATATGATTAGGGAACCTACATAAAATAACTTATACAAAACTTTCAGGACCATGATGCAGCAGCAATCTAAATCACTACACTAAAATAGATAGAAGAGCAGAAGTTCGTGAATCCGAAGATGGTATGTCAGAATATGCTATTTTATTACCTGGATTTGTTCCAGCAAAGATGCCATACCATACATCATCAGTGATAAACGACGTTGCTCTCTCCACAGCGCCCAGATAAACACCAGGTCCAAGGCTGGGAGGCAGAGGATGAAACATTTTCTGACTAGGGTAGTCTAAATCAACTGCAACATGTCGGTTTGTAAGAAAACCAACTTGACGGGTTCCTGTCCGGCTTTTGACAATTGCACCCAACGTCCCATAAGTTTCTTGGCTAGCAACCTACAAAGCAAGAAGTTATTATACAATATCAAGAACAAATAATCAAAGCACGTCTAAAAATTGATGCTTTCAACAAAATTTCACTTCAACACAGACATAGGCATCAGAGGAGCATAAAAGCATTTTGCTTGCGTGAAGAGCCATAATAAAAATTTTACCAGGGACTGAACATACAAATTAAATTAATTTTTTATAAGATACAGATTAAATTAATGACCACAAACTAAAAATATATAAATAAGAAAAGTACTTGAACATGCAGCTGCAAGTGACAAATTCAAGGAAAAGGTACTACAATCCGGCTGTTTAATCTCATATAATCAAAATGACTATGGTTTTAAAATATGACAGACCTACAATAGTCCACCTACCACTATGATTTATTTATATGCCCTGGGCAGTATACCACAGCATACTTAAACACTACCAAAACAATACCAGAAACTTTCTCCGGAAATTTTTGGTAGATTTAATTAGAATTAAATGAGACTCTTGAAGTAAACACATGAATAATGAAAATATTTGGAGAAGAACTACTTTCATAGTCCCTCCTGAGATTCTACAAGAAAATTATTTTTTCAAAACTTCTGTGCTCTGTATCATGACCAATCTGCAACAATTCTTTATATATCTTCTATTTGATGTTCTAGTTGAACCTCAGTTCTGCATTCTTTTTAGTGTATCCTAAAGTATCCTCGATGAAGCTTTCCTCTCATAAAGAAAGGTAAGAACGTTTGTATTAAATTCACAGAAAGCATGAGTCACTAATCAGTTGCTAAAATCATTGCAAGAACAAACATGGTACTAACAAAAGGTATTTCGACGATGAGAGAAATATTAGCTTTCAGAATCTTGGATAAGTTAAAGGTATTTCAAATGAAGAAATAGTTGAAAGCACACAATTATTTGCTCATTTGGACTCAAAATTCGCGACTAAGAACATGTAAAACTAATGAGAGTTTTAGGATATGTAGGGATGATAAAGGAGACAAATGATTAACCACCTTCATTAAAGGTACGTATGATTCAACATAAGTATGGTATCGTTAAATGTCATAGAATAATCAACAAATAATTTTACTATACCTTCTTTTCTCATAGAGAGTTTGGTTTATATCAACTTTGGAAAAAATAACTTGGAGAAAGAAACCGTTATTCATAAAACAAAAATTGCAGACGGCAACTGCTGAGACCAGACAACAGTACCATTTCAACGGTCTGGATCACTTTTATCTCCATACCATAGGAAAATTAAAGTCATCTAAACTTTCTTACATGACCTTTAATATCAGAATATTATGTGAACTATGGTTAGGGACAACTGATATCACTGGTACCCTTTGAAATCACAGTATCATTAGATTACATTAGTTATTTTATTCCTGAACTGTTCTGATAATGTGTGAGAGGGAGAGAGAGAGATTATTTCCAAACTGTTGAAGATAGTGTGCGGTTTACCATAAAAGTATTCTTCAAGGTTGCATATGAAATTTTCACGAATTAAATGCCAGCATAAAGTTGATGGAGAATATTACCATACTCCATTGTCCATTCTTCTTGGAACATATTATTTTAATAATTTGACTAATGGAGTAAATCTCCAAATTCAATAGCTTCCGAAACTATTTACTTTTCCTTACATTTCATGAATGTCTGGTTCATAATGAGCAACTCTAACGAAAAGTCCAACGAGTTTTCCCATTTTAATAAAGACATGGTTAACACTGTCAACAGCAAAACGCGTTTATCATAAAAAGTTTTGAAATATACAAGATACTGACAGAGTAGTTTCATTTACTTGGTGAGCATGCTCCATTTCTTAAAGCATGTAAATATATAATTATGGAAACATAGTTTCAGAGTAGCAGCCTAAAATGTAGTTTATAATGAGATGTCAATCATTTGAATCCTTTGCGGGTTTACCAATGCAGCACCTCCTAGTATATTCTCTTATTTTAGAAGACCTATGAGATTTATATTGAACATGTCAAATTATCCAGTATAGAAACTATAAAAGATTTAAGTTACTTCATGTTCTTGTCAAGTTCTAAGTATGTTAAACTTTTTTATGAGAGTTCTAAGTCTTTTAAATTACAATAATTTGATTATTGTGAAATCATTTTTAGAAGCGAATCATAAATTCCATCGAATTCTAGAATCATTCTTCAAAACATCCACAAAGGTTGTCTTATACCAATTCGATTCAAAACATCTAGTTGAGTCCATTCTACCCTAACCAATCCTTCTTTCTCTTTTTTTTTGTAAACCCTTTCTTTTCTTTTTAAAATTATCCTACCAAATGGAGATAAAGACAATCAATCTAAATGGGCGAATTAATTAGTCCAAATCATTTTATGGAAATATCAATATCAGATTGATCTTAGTTCGTGTAATTTCTTTTTTTTTTCTTTTGTTCAATTGTTGAGAGGAAAACGATCTTTTAGATATCTTTCCTTTTTTTAGATTATTTGTATATTTATGTTTCCTAGGTGGATTATCTTGAGCCATGTATATATTACCTTGGTCTAAGCTAAAAATAATAATGTATTAATCAGAAGAAAAGTATATTTACTCATGAAATATCCATTAAAAAAATCATAAGATTGGAATTGTCGTTGACAATCTGTATGAAAATCAGAAAACAGTAAGAAAGCTTTGATGCCAAAAGATTCCCTTTCTATACTACCTTTTTGGCGGAGAAATTTATATTTTCCTACGAAGAAAAAAAGAAGTATGATATTAATCTTCTAACTCAAAACAGAAATTGAATAAAGAAAGACTTGGTAGAATATTCAGACATTGAAGAAAGGAGACATCCAAAAGTTATCCTCTCTCTAACAACATTATCCATTAATAAGAAAAAAAGTTACAAAAACTGTCTTTTACAAACAAACTATCATAACCATTTTCCAAGACGGTTGACAGTCATTTATATAAGGATTTTACTTTTCTGAAAAAGAAAAACAGGTACCTGGGAACCAGAACCAATTGTTGGATCACTTCCCCTTAGGCCATCAACAAGCTCTGTATATATTTCTTCTTTAGGAGTAGCTGCCGGAGCACCATAATAGGAGAACTCCACAACATCAACATCACACCATATACCTCCAGGACCCTAGCCCCAATATCATTTTTGGGGAAAATACAGAAGTAAAATAATGAAAGAAGCAACCAAATATTAGAAAAGATGTTCAAGCCCAATAAATTTATGGGTCTCATACATAGTATGGACATTTAATGATCATTCTATGATTACTCAGCACCAAAATAGATTTTCTGAAGCTGGTACGGAAATAAGGTCAATGAACAACCTCTAACAGAGGTAAAAATAAAAACTTGATATGATGAGTTTCTAACCTCAAGTGCAGCAGGTAGACATTGAACATCATTGAGCCACTGCCGGTGAACTTTGCGCGCAACAAAGACAATAATAGCAGGGATATCAGTCAACATACCCTTCTGAATTCGGAATCCTATAGCAGTTCCAAGGCTAAAACGACGCAAGATCTTGCTATGAAATGCTCTTATGGTCATAAGCTCAAGCAAAGTGGTAGCTCGCTGCCCAGTGGGCAGCCGGCCCAGAATTTCAGGAAGCACTCCTTTCTGAAGGTTCCCAAAATAGTTTGCTCTATCTTCTGCAGCATCGTTTAAACGGCTGGAAGTGGGCCATGAAAAGTAAGCTGCGTTGGTCTCAGACAGCTGACTACCTGGAGCAAAGCATTGACTAGGTGATGGACTTGATGAAGGCAGATTAAGATGACTGCAATAGTGCCTTTCCAAGTCCAAGGCAGATTCCTCTGATTGTGTTGACACTGAGTGATGAAAACTTAAATCCAGTCTTGTCCTATCCATCTTTCAGCTCACCAATAACTATGAGAGAAGAATTTAAGGCCGCTTAGAAATAGAAATTCATTCTATCAAAACCCTCTAAAGTTATTCACTTTTTTTTTTCTTTCTTTCATATAACTAAAGTTATTTACTTACTAAACTACATATAAATGATTTTTGGCTTTTTTATGTTGGGGAGGGGGGATGCCATTGTAGATGCATACATTCAACTACCGATAACAGAACATAGGGAGAAGGGAAATAGTCTAAGAACTAAGCCACATGCATATATCTAAGCAAATTTGACCTCTCAATTCAACTAAACGCGATCAGGAAAAATGCAGACCAGAGAATTGAAAATCATAATATATGGCTGGAAAATCGAACATGTCAGAAAGAAGATACTACGGCAAAGCCCAAAGTTTCGAACTTTCACAATTCATGCTTGTAATAAAACCGGCTGCGAAAGATGAGAAAAACAATATGTTATAGGCGTGCGATTTTATCGAGTGGCATATTGCTGAAACATTTCAGTTCTGTGACTTGTTTGCACAAACTATTGCATCTTTAAACTTTCATTACTTGAGGACTTTCAAGTATGATTAGAAGTGACCTGGAAGACAAAAATAAATAAGAGTGAAACTTGGAGAGAAGAATGCCAATCACCAATGGACAATGTAAGTGAGCCAAATGCAGAAGAGAGAAGGGGGCATGCCGAAGCCGAAGCCGAAGGAAAGAAAGCACACAGTAGGCAGTAGTGTACCATTTCACAAAACGAAACATACAAGATAAGCGCAGGCTCCAAACAGTTCAAAGGAAAAGATATCACTACCCAGAAGACGAAACATGCATCAATTTCACAGCTGCGCATCTGGGGTAAAATATATGCAGGAATTGGGAAAAAAATCCATTTGGAAAAAGTGAACAAAATAAAATAAACTCACGGATCAGCAAAGGGGGAGCTCTGATGGAGGACTGCCTTGATGGTTTTCATGCCCTAGCACAGATTTCCCACCTTACCCATCATTCCTTTCCTTTTGGAGATTAGTATGCAGAATCACTTTATCAAAAGAAAAAACTCACTTATTTCTGCAAGTAGAGGTTCAAGAAAATATACAACTATGGTGGATACCATTCTGGAACGAGAGAGCCAAAATTCAGAAGAAAAAAAAAATATATATATATTGGAATAGAAGAGGGGGGAGAGAGAGAGAGTATAAGTGTATGAAAGGAAGTATCTTTTTAGTTTTTATAATAACACAATAAAAACTTGGAGAGTAAATTATTCACCCTTTTTCCTTTCTTTCTGGGTTCTTTATCATATTCTTCAGTTTCTTTTGATTGTTAATTTTTGTTAATGATATATATGGATGATCACATCACATCCATGGTGTTGGTGGAAGGCTTCAATGGATGGGAGGAGCCAGGAGGAGATACAGATGGAGAGAGGAAATAATTTCTTGGATCCTCCATTCATATTTAGTTTGGTGGAGGTGGAATAGGGCCCATTTGTATCTGCTCCCCAAAAGTAGCACATCCTTCAAACCATTTATTATTTTATTTCCACCATTCCACCATTTTATTTAGCTGGGTGCTGTGCTCTGTAAATAAAAATATCATCTTTTTTCCTCTTTACCCATTTCCTTCAATTTTATTCCTTTCAACTAAAGTTATGATGTTGGTCTTTCTTTATGTGACACTTAATTGGAGTAGTAGAGGATACATATAAATAAACCGACATTTCATCTTAATGAGAGGAATTATGAAACTATGCAAGCATTGTTTTAAAAAAAATATGTGCAATAATTAATAGTTACTACTTATATCAATAAGATATACCTTTTTTTACGATGACTCGATCATGAGAATTTCAAAGTTAAGCGACACTACTTTTTTTTTTCTTATTGAACGTCTTTGCTTTTAATTCTGATAAAATTATCGATTCATAACATATACATTGTCTAAATATTTCCTCTAGAGTTAAATTATAAGTTAGCACGAGTTTTTAGAGTTATATTTATGTAATTTAAATTTTTTTAATATGCTTATAAACTATATATATTTAGTCCACCAAATGATGGAAAGATTCTAACCTCGAGCTTTAAGAGGTAATAATAATGTTTTGACTTATATTGAGTTAAAAATACTGAAGAAAAAAAAAACTTTAATAGGCTCTTAAAAATCAACTTTGTGTCTCACCTTATATCAATTGTTAAGGACAAGTGATCATCCACATCTCTATTATATTGTTCACCTTAAGCATATGTTATCCTCCCTTTCTATATCATAGAATTTTCCATTGCCTAGCTAATGTAAAATTTTGATCGCATTTCCAACGAAAAAAAAAATTAAAATTAGAATAACTTGTTTAAAATATAGACATTCAAACATTATCTAGTTAATTTTGTTTACAATAAAAAACACAAAACCCATAAAAATAGTTTTTTAAGAATCATCCCAAATTATATTCGTTAACATGGGTAGTAAACACCGAAGTTGATATATATTTCTCTAATGAATCGAGCATAGTTTAACTGGTTAAAGACATATCTCCGTGTCAAGAGGTCATGAGTTTGACTCCTCCCATCTTTGCACGTCGTTAAATAAATATATATATATATATATTCCTCTAATAATAAATATAGAAAAATGAAAAACTAACAATTAGTACCACACATGATTAGTGGTTTCTTTCTTTTGCTGTCCCATCATATATTATCTCTTACATTATCTTAACTTTTTGTCGTTCATATTATCTATCAATTATGAAATAATTATAATCCAAAATTTGATGGATGTGCACGCTAAACAAGTGGTGGTCTCTCACACGTGTCAAGTTTTCGATGTGTTTGATGCATTACCATTGATATCAATGGTTCAAAAAAAGTGATGGTTTTTCACACGCATCAAATTCTGAAGTATTTGATGCATTAACAATTAATATCAACCGTTGAAAAAGATGGATGTGATCTATATTGCATAAGATGGATGAGATAGATAGATGTGGAAAAAGTTTTTCCACAATGCAATTATTAGATGGATGTGTGGTATATGTGGTGTTGGTCCACCATATAATCTATTTTTTCATACCAATAAATTAATATGTGCTTCCATTAATTAATTATTAGGAAAATGGCAATGAAGATGATTATGCTCAAATCAATGGTTAAACTAGTAATATAATTCTCTTTTATGCCACTGCACTAATTAAGACTGTCTTTTTTAAATTATTTTTATAAATTTTACGTTAGAATATTCTCTCTCTTAATTATAATATAATAATATTTTCTAAATATTTCATTACTTATTTATAATTTTATAGTGTAATGAAATATTCGTATATTCGTCGAGTGTTATTTACACAAAATAAATATTTATTAACGAACTATTCTAATATAAATCATAACTGGTATACTTTAGACCTAGCAAATGCATATAATAGTTAAAATGTCTTAATTATTTAGTTGATACACAATAAATTTTTCTATTCTTAGTTGTACAAAAATTATGAACATGTAATATTAGGTATAAAACAAAATGAGTAAGTGTGTTTCAACAAAGTTTTAAACTATCTTTATCAAATTGACTTGTTTATTTCATATTTGATAGCCAAATTGCCTTACTTTACTTGATATTTTTATTTATTGTTATTATTAAATTTTTAGAACGTTAATTTAATTGAATGTGTGCGATATAATCTATTGTGCATGAGATACATTTTGGTCAAACATTTATCAGAATAAGAGGAATTTTTGTTGAAATTATGAAAAAGAAAAAGCCCTCGGTTATATTTTTATGGTTAAATTGTAAATCTAATTGTGGTATTCTTAGATTTTTAATGTGTATGCTATACCGTCTATCTGAACTATCTTGAGGATAAAAATTAAATAGGATTACAAACAAATATTTTTAAGATATATATCATCCAAGAAATTGAAAGTTGGAATCTTTTCAATTGAACAAATAAAGAGACACCAAGGAAGAAGGGGAGAAGAATACTTTTGTTAAGGAAAAATATCAAATTTTACCTTAAATTTATCAAGTTATATCAACTTAACTAACTTTTAATTTCAACATATTAGACCTTAAACTTAAATAAGTGTTGAAATTTCAAATTGAAACAGGAAAATAAGAATTATACCCTCTCAGTTTGCTGTAGTCAGCTTCACCGTGTGCTTAACTAGCGAGTCTGCCATCTCAGACCATTAATTTTTGAATGTATATATAATTTTTTGAGCAAAAATTTATTAAAGTTAAGATTGTAATGATGTTTAATTTGATGAAATTTAAAGTTTTATGGTGAAAATGATTTTTTTTTTTTTTGGTTAAAATCAGGATATTTTTATGGGAGCGCCTTTGAAATTGAGTCCGTTTGATTTTTGACTGAACCTTCTTTGACTAAAGTTACGCTTGAAGGTTTGGGCGATGCCTCTGTGGGTTTCAATTTCACTTTCAGTCATCCAATATTTGGCAGGCACCGTAGTTGTTCATGTGCAACCCCAAGATCAAACCGCGACGGACGCATCTCTCTCACTCTGCTCATAAGCGTTGATTCTAGCAAATTCAAGCTCCACAAACACTTTGAATCTGCGCTGTCAAGAAAGCTGTCCGACCCCATGCCAAAATGTTCAAAACACCAATTAAACCTCCTCACAATCGCTCTTCACAAGCCGCCTCGGCTTTGTTTCCATTCAGTTTCCAGCAACTTTCCTACTTTTTCGCCCCTCTTCTATTTCTCATCTTTTGTTCTTTCTCCGGACCCAACCCCCCGAGGCAAACCCGTAAAGGATGTTCAAAATGAGCTCTCAATATCAGGGGACATATTCAAATCCGGCCCCCAACTGGGTTCTTACAAATTGGGGGATGCCACATTCTACTGTCTTATTGAAAACTATGCAACTTCTGGGGAATTTCGTTTGATAGAGCAAGTTTTGGATAGAATGAAACGTGAAGGGCGGGTCCTTGTGGAAAGGAGTTTTATTCTAATCTTCAAGGCTTGCGGGAAAGCCCATTTATCTGGAGAAGCTGTCAAGTTTTTTGATAGAATGGTTAACGAGTTCCATTGTAAGCAGACTGTAAAGTCATTCAATACAGTTCTCAACGTAATTATTCAAGAGGGCGACTTTTCATTCGCATTAAAGTTTTATTTGCGCGTTTTTGGTCCTAATAAGAAGAACTTTCAGCCAAACGTACTCACTTATAACTTGATTATTAAGGCACTGTGCAAGTTAGGACAGATAGATAGAGCTATTGAGACTTTTAGAGAAATGCCACTTAAGAACTGCAATCCTGACGTCTTCACCTATAGTACATTGATGGATGGGTTATGTAAGGAGAGAAGGATAGATGAGGCAGTGTTTTTGCTGGATGAGATGCAGATAGAAGGCTGCCTTCCAAATCCAGTGACATTTAACGTGTTGATTGCGGCAATAGGCAAGAATGGTGACTTGAGTCGTGCAGCAAAGCTTGTGGATAATATGTTTCTCAAAGGATGTGTTCCAAATGAAGTGACATATAATACCCTCATCCATGGTTTGTGCTTAAAAGGTAAGTTGGACAAAGCTCTTAGTCTTTTAGATAAAATGGTATCGAGTAAATGTGTCCCTAATGAAGTCACGTATGGAACAATAATTAATGGTCTTGTTAAACAACGAAGAGCTGAAGATGGAGCTCAGATTTTGGTGTCTATGGAGGAAAGAGGGCATAAAGCAAATAAATATATTTACTCGTCCCTCATCAGTGGTTTGTTTAAAGAGGGAAAGTCTGAAGATGCTGTGAGGTTGTGGAAAGAAATGATGGAGAAGGGATGCAAACCCAACGTTGTTGTTTATGGTGCCTTTATAGATGGTCTATGTCGAGATGGAAAGCCAGATGAAGCTGAAGAAATTTTGTATGAGATGCTAAGTAAAGGTTGTTTACCAAATGCTTTCACTTACAGCTCCTTAATGAAGGGTTTCTTTAAGAACGGTGACAGCCAGAAAGCAATTCTTGTGTGGAAAGAGATGATGAGTCAGGATACTAGGAACGACGAAGTTTGTTGCAGTGTCCTACTTAATGGCCTGTGTGAGGATGGAAAACTAAGGGAGGCCTTGACAGTGTGGAAGCACATGCTCAGTGAAGGACTTAAACCTGATGTTGTGGCTTATAGTTCAATGATTAAAGGTCTTTGTGATGCTGGCTCTGTAGACCAGGGCTTGAAGCTTTTCTATGAGATGCAATGTCAGGAGGCCAAATCCAGACCAGATGTGATTACCTATAATATACTTGTCAATGCCCTTTGTAAGGAGGGTAATCTCACCCGTGCCATTGATCTTCTAAATAGTATGCTGGACAGTGGCTGTGATCCTGACTTAGCTACATGCAATATCTTTTTGGGAACTTTAAGGGAGAGAATTGATCCACCACAAGATGGAAGGCTGTTTTTAGATGAGCTTGTGGTAAGATTACTCAAGCGAGAGAGAAAATTATCTGCTTTGAGAATTGTAGAGGATATGCTGCTAAGATGCCTGCCACCGGAGGCAACAACTTGGTCCAGAGTCATTCAAACAATATGCAAACCAAAGAAAATTCAAGAAGCCATAGACAATTGTTGGGGAAGCCTGTATGGATAATGAAGTATGATTCTCTCTCTCTCTCTCTCACGTGCACTCATACACTCTTAAGCGAGCATTTTCCTATAATCTTATTGGACATACCAAGAACTTCTTTATCTGTAATTGGAGAGGGTTTTGCTCTGTTTTTGTTTCTGTTTTTTAAGTCTCGTAGACTCTAGGAAGGGTCAGAGTTGTTTCTTCACCCTCTCCAAGTCCAAATAAATTAAAAAAAAAGGAAAAAAAAAAGAAATCCAACAACAAAGTGCCTCTGTGATAATTTGTTGATATACATTGGAAAACATAAGAGAGTTCCATGTAACTATGTATGAGACAAAATGCGTAATTAAGTTTAAACAAGTTTTGAGAGTATGAAGTTCAAGAAATTTCAAGAATTTTGGTGTTATTTGAAGGTCAACATAATATGATGAAGACTTGAACCTTCCATGAAGTTAAATTCCAGACATATCAAAATTGAAACTATTTGAGACTGAAGTTCTCAATACAAATGCAAAGTTTGAGATGCTAATACTAACTTCATTCAGCTTGAGAACTATGCTTTCAATTTCCAAGACGAAGTTCTCAAGTTGATAGAAGTAGAAAACTTTCTGTATTGAAAAAAGGACAGTTTTACCTTTTTTTTCATCCAAAGTAATTGATTTTTGTTCCTTATTTTCATGCATGGACATTACGTGCACACATTCTTTTTCATTCCAAAGTTGGTTCCATTAAGCTTTTGGTCGACAATTCTACTTGTATTATTCTGTTTGAATGCGAATTTATTTTGAATAATGATAGTCATTCTATTCCAGTCTAGGGACTGTACTTTGCTATCCTTTCAGATGTCCAGTATATGAAGCATGATGTCTCTGAAGAACACTTTTCTGAGTTCTGAGGTGAGATAAGGAACTCTTATCTTTTTATTTGCATGATTTGGAAGTTTGGGGCATGTGCAGGTCTCATAAATGTTTTATATATTAACACTATTTCCAATGAACTTATCAAGTTGACTTTATGGCCTTTATTTCAGATTTATAAGAGATGTTTGTTATGCTCTAGACATGCCTTATTTCAAATTCCATTTTGACTTGAAGGTGCTTTGTATTGCATTTCGGTTGGTTCAATTAAAAGCATATTATTTATATGGGGCTGTGGTGGATGTCTTTCTTTCATTCTTTCTTTATTTTTCTCTCCCCCCCTTTTTTTCCTGTTCGCACTGTGTAGTTTAAACTGTTTAATTTTCATGTAGTGCTTCTCCTTTCAGAAAAAAAAGTGGCTGATCGTGTACTTTCCTTTCCAGGAAACGTAAATTTCAGCTTGGTTAGTAGAGATTTATTTGTTGGTGTCCAGTAGTTTTTCTTCTTCTTCTTCTTCTGAAAAACTAAAAGAGGCCGATTGTGTAATTTCCTTTGCAGGAAACAGAAATTTCAGCTTCGTTAGTGGAGAATTATTGGTTGATATCCAGTATTATACCATGTCGAGGATCAAGAGCTACATGTATAAAAGTAGATGAATGGTACGAAATGGTACGGATACCTTCTCTTTGAACTTCAAGTTTTACTTGTATGCACAAAAATGTAATGCGAGGTTTGTGGAGTTCCAACTATTCTCATAATTCATGTCCAGTGCCTATATGCTTTAATTTCCTTTGACATGAGGCATGACCAATTGAATTTGGCATGTAAACTCATTAGCTTTAATATCCTAATAATATTTCTCACATCTATCCTAATAAGTTTCCTTACAATAAGCATCCGCTTGAACTCAAACGGAACCAGCAATTATTTTAAAGTGTCCCCATCTTTTAGTACAAACTAGCTAGAAATGTGCATATCATTAGACTTTGAATTCCTGCAAAGAAAAAAAAAAGAACGTCAATGGCACCAATTGATTGTAATCTTGGGTTCGAGATAGTGTCTGTGGAGCCAATTACTCTATTTTTTCTGATGCGAGACTGGGGCAAAATTTTAGCCTCGGGGGCAATAGGCAAGAGCCTCTCTCGCCAATTACTCTATTTTTCTCAATGCATCTGTGTGAGAAGGGCGGACTTGCTTCGCCCACTTGCATGTGAGGAAAAGGTTGCCAATCTCTTTAAAATTCTGGTGATCTTTGAGATCTCTTCTAGGTTCAAGGTCAATATGAACAAAACTTTTATCCATGGTATTGAATGCCGGCAATCTGAAATTGAACGACTTGTTTCGTTAATGAATTATATGGCAGGTTCATGGTTCTTAAATATTTGGGGCTTCCCCGTGGAGGGCAACTCAAATTCAGCACATATTTGGCTTCCTTTCTCTGAGACAAGGCAGAATTTTAAGTGAGAAAAGGCAGGGCTTTCTAGAGAGGGGTTGGCTAATGTTAGCTCAAGCGGTTCTGTCTAGTCTTCCCACATACTATCAGCCCCTTTTTTCAGTTTATGGAACCAAGTATACTTCAGAATTGGAGAGGATATTAAGTGTCTTATGCGGAGGCCCTGAATTGGAGAAAGGCAATTAACTAGTTTGGTGGCTTGGTGGGAAGTGGTGCCGCTTCCTCAGAAGCTTGATAATTTGCGTATTTTATTTTCAGAACAAATATATCTTTCCTAAATGGATTTGGTGTTTTCTCATCAAGCCTCATTATCACATACAGTCGCGAAGATTATGGCAACGATGGGCATTCGTGGTTCTCTGGTTAGTGGCCTGCAGGAAGGTAATGGTAGATAATTTGGTTTCATATAAGTTACAACCAAGCGCAGAAGTATAATTGATGACAGAACTTGCTTTATGTTGGGTATTGGAGATGGCATTCTTATGGGACGATGGCTGGTGATGGTCAGTTAACCTACCAAGGTTTCATCGCCTATACTTTCTAGGTAACTTTACCAAGCTAACTTAAAACTTACCCTGGTAAAGTTTGCTAGAGGAGGTACGTTTTAGGGGTGGAACTTTCATATGAGAAGGTTGTTCTCTAATAGAAAAACAGACGATTGGGCTATATGTGAATTTATGAAGATATCAGATTGAACTACAGGAATGACTGTAGGTGGTGGAATCGAACCTGGATGGCAGTTTTTCCATACGAGTTTGCTTTTGAGCATATCAGCGGTGAGCACCTGATAATCTCTCGGGCCTGGTCAAAAAGATTCAGAGAGGAGTATATCCTGAAAAGTCAAACTTTTATTTGGCCTCTAACTTGCATTTCACCGTGCCACTTCAGGGGACGGATCCTAACTTAGCCTCAGCCCCAGTTAGCGCATGAAAAAGAGAAGTGAAGAGTTCTGCCCAAGAAAAGAAGAAAAAAAAAGAGAAGTGAAGAGTTCGAAGCACTTATTCATTCAATGCCAATTCTCCAAGCTTTGTGTAGGTATTTCTCTGAATTTAGTTTAATGTGTACTGATGCCTCTAATGAGACCAGAAGATCATATTATTATCAGTAGTAAAAAATCTCTTTACTAGAAATGGTTATTTACATAGCTGTTAGTTTGACGTGCTTAGAAAAATAAGTGTAAAACTTCTATTTGTTACTTGGAGTGCCGTTTTATAATCTCCTCTACCTTGGTTGGGAACTTCCCTCACGTCCACTTTGTAGTTTTTGTTAGTAATATGATATTCCCGTTTCCTATCAAGAAATAGAAAAGGAAAAAAGTACACATGACAACTCTATAAATCATAAGAGATATCTCAGTACTTAGTGAACTTTGACTGCATAAACATCAGCTGATTCTTGTCGGAAAAGTGGATAGTTTTAGGTGTTGTGGCTACTGCTCGGCCCAACGCCCAAGTAGATGCTGTCATTTTTTCTTCCATGTCGTAAACCCTTCAAGAACCTGACTTCCAATTCTTGATCTTCTAAATAATTCTGATATTGAAGGATTGTGTGCTTATATACATGTATGTATATTAGGTAGGAGTATCGGTTTTATCTTACAGAGAACTAATTTATGAACTGTGTTCTCTGTAGGGTATTGATTTGTAAAGGAAAAGGTTGGCCAAAATGTAGAGGAGCGACAGGCAACCACCCTCTACTCACGAACCCATCCTGTTCTTTTTGAAGTAGCATGCTTATTGATGGCAAAGGATCAACATCTTTATTCATAGTCGTTCTCCTCAACTTGGTTTGGACCTCCACAACCACCCCATTACTTAGTTCTTGATGGATTACGTTTTCTAATGATTTATATTATTTTTCTGATAGCGAGGCAGATGCTTCAGCTCCATCGTCAAACTCGTACACAGCCCAGCTTCCAATTCTGCAGTTGGTTCGTCTCCCTTTAACTCCTGTGCCTTTAAATATCTTCGTGGCTTTCATCTTTGTTACTATGTTTTTCTGGCGTAACTTGACAATTTCCCTTCATTCTTACACTTTTTCTTTCTTTCTAAAGATATCACAGCTATTGTATAAGTTACGCTTTTTCCTTTTTATCCAGTACTATGAGCTGTTGAAAACGAACCTTGTATTGATGTGATTCATTGACAGCGTTATCTCTGAAATAAAAGACCTTTTTCTTGGTTATATCTTTTGGCCCCCCAAGTTCACTATCTTATGGTTGTTGAATCAAGGCAAGGTATACATCTAAATACCAATTGTTTAAGCAAACAAGGAGCAAAGAAAAGATAAATATCAAATCGCCGAGTCTAAGTGTCAAAGGAAAATAATGGTTCAAAAATACACTCTCATTGTTAGCAACTTTAAGATGCACAAAAGAAAACAAAACGTCAGTCTAATTGATATGCCATCTTCAAAATAGGCAATTCTTGACCACCGTTTTGTCCTTCAACATGCCTGCGATGTTTAGTCCAGCTGATCTCATCTTATTCGCTATGGTCATTAGGCCTATGTTTGATAATGGTCATCTTTCTCTTTTTCTCCGTTAAAAAAGAGGTTAAAAAAAGACATCCATTTGATTATCGTTTAATGTTATTCTAACTCAAACCTTTCCAATATACAAATTTGAAAAAAAAAAATCTTGTTTTTCCTTTCTTAATTCTAGTTTTCAAAAACATAAATAAAGACGTTATTTCATTATTTTGATTAATACGATGCATAATAAATAATGACCAATAAAGAAAATGAGTCATGATTAGAACACATTTTTGTGCTACCTTCTCAAAAAACAATGAAAAAAATAAATAATCGTTAACTACATTGTTGTTTTTCTTTCTTAGAACATGTAAAACAGATTAAAAAAAAAAAAAAAAAAAAATAAAAAAAAAAAAAAGAAAAAAAAATGAAATCAGTACCAAAGTGGTCCTAAGGTGCGAGAAGCTTTTCAGTTTCATCTCCAGGATCTCCAGGCCTTGCACATTTTACTAGCTAGATACTTGGCAGCCTTAACACCGCCCACAGCCAATAGACCAGACACCGCTTGTCTTGCACTTGAAACCATTACCTTTCGCCTCAGAATCCCCTGCATGCATTCTGCTGCCTCTTTTCTCGAGCGGATCAACACTTGGTTTGTGACCCGACCTTTTTCAAGAGACATGTATTAGGATCATGTGATGTGAATTCTCAGTAACAGTACAATTATCAAATGAAACTATACCAGATCTACTCAGACTTCTCTTCTCCCCAAGTTTTATCCCCATTGTGTTTCGAACAGTCGTTGGCAAAGATGAAACCAAAAACTCAGTCGCTGATAATCCACAGTCCTGTATTAATGTATTTCAAGGTAAAAGTATTTAACATAAACCGGTGGAATGTATATAGCATTTTACATTGATTTGCCTCCAGTTCTTCAACCACATGCACTCAAACTTCGGTTGTTGATTGTATTTACATGCCTGACATTTTTATAAATTTCTGAAATTTGTAGACACGACAGTTGATGATTTAAGGTCAAGTTCTTCCTACCAGCATGCTACTAATTATGAAATATAGCTTGAAGTTATATATTTGATGGGGACTGAAATTTTCTAGTATTTAGCGACGGAGGGTAAGGATTCGCTCTTCTGTACTTAATTTTGAAAGCGAGCACATTATAAAGGAAGTCTAATTAGTCTGGAAAATAGCATCGATAGTTTTAATTTGATCGTAATAACAGATGGAAAAACCAATTTTATTCGATAAATACAACTACTAAAATTCAACAAACCTGAGATATATTTGCTTGGTGATCTCCAGGTGTTGAGAATTGCAACAACTCCTTTGCTATGTACTGTTCAAGACAAGGCTGGTACATTGATTGGAACAACTGGAATTGTCCTCGAACTATCTTGTTAACCTATGAAAGGTGATGCAAATAAAAACCTTCAAGACAGGCAAAATGAATGTCAAAAGAACTTGGACATTATGAAATGTCCCATTATAGCATCAGTAGACTAGAAGCTTTGAAATCCTTCCACTGGCCGTATAAATTATGAAGTGACAAAAAGCTAAACTCGACAGTTGGAAATAAAATTAGTAGAATGTTGTTTGTGTTATTTGTTAAGCAAACATGACATTTCACAATTATAAGACAAGCATAAATATACTTTACAGGTAACTTTTCTACAACCTATGCAAGCTAGCTTAGGGCTTTACCTTATCTCTGTCCTCCGCAAAAAGCATACGCAAATCACCCATATATGAGAGGCTGCATACTTTGGCATACAGGTCCACCTGCACAAATTAAAATTAAGTGTAAGTTCAGGAATTGCAGAGATGCAGTATAAAAAAGGAAAACAACCTCAGTAAACTTAGGTGGTAGAAGGAGGAGAGCTGCAGATACTGCAGACCTCAGATTAACAGAGTTCAGCTGTCGAACATCCAGTGAATCCACTAGTATATTAATCTGAACAACAAAATTAAGATTCCTTAGCGAGGAAGGGGGGGTGGAATCCAACGGGACTATTCATTTTTGCGGCTCCAATTAGAACCCCAGCTACTGCATAAATAAAAACACTTCTTTTTTATGCGCGGAAGGGGGGTGGAGATATGGATGATGAGGTTCTTCCAGTGAAATATATCTCCAATTACTAAATTTTCACTGGACCAAAAGGTACAACCGGTGTTTTAACCCTCACTATCTTTAGTACCTGTAAGTTATGCATGACTGCCCCAAGTATAGATTTTTTTCATTTCACAAACTAACCTCCAGGGTTATATGCCTAAGTAAAGGAGGAGAATATCTTTTCTGACCAACAAATTATTCCCGAAAAACAAGGGGGGAAGAGGCATTGTCAGAAAAGATTGGCCAATATAACGACCAAAAATAGTTATTTTTTAAAAATGCAAGTTCCTAAGATACACAAACCGGCTTTTGCAAACGGCCACTGAGGTAGAATGACTTCCAATATAGTATGTCCTGTATCAAATCATGCATCCGAACAACCCCGTACTTAAGCATCTGTACAAATGCTCAAGTAGTGAGGTTCTGCAAGTATCCAAAATCATATTACATGTAAAGTAACAGATATGTATCCACATGCACAAATATGTAGCACGTATGTATGTATGCATACATCATAAGCGAAATCAAATTACAATATTATTCTATTCAAATACCTTCTCATTCCACGTAACATAAGGATTGAAATGTACTCCGACACCAATTTCATCTGCAACTTCAGTAACCTAATCAAATCAATTAGAGAAGTAGCCACCAGGGGCAGTGATAGAAAGAGAATTCAGAAAGAGAGGGAAGGACAGCGTTACCAGTTTCCCCCCTCCAAGGCACACCATCCATGAGGCATAGTGATCTTTGTTTAATTGAATGTTCTAGGTTGCAGGATGAATAAAATAAGTTAGTAGAAATGAGGCGATATACCATAGTAATGCACACTAAACTAGTTATCGCTTTTACAGGTTTACCTTTTCGTGCCATTTTTGAGGATCAGATACGCCAAGAATAAGGTCAACCATTTTGGACTGCCGATCCAGAGTTTTAATCCAAACCAAAAATGCAGTTGAGTATGAAATAATACGTGTCTAAAGGAAAGAAGGAAAAAGAAAACCCCCAAATGAAACCTTGTCAAGATTGTTTGGATGCAGAGTGGAGCCATATATGCAGCAGAACTCTACTGGAGGAAAAACTTTGAGAAAATCAATAAGCTCGGTGTTTGCTTTATTCTTCATGATGTTACTGTCTTCCGGCCTGTACATGTTTGTAAACAAGGTCATGACACAGGCAGTGATAGGAATTGAGAGATACAAAAGACAGAATTGGCGCTGAGAGTATCTTCAATCAAATTTTACTTTGGAAGCTCCCTATATACTCCTCCTACTATAACTGATCATATAACTTGAAATCATGGATAGACAAAATCCATCGAGTAACTAATGAGACAATAAAGGAATTGTATTCAGGAAATCTTCCCTCGGGCACGGATCATAATGTTAAAATAGCACATGTTTGAGAGAAAATATCTCACGTGAATTCAAAGTTCAGAGTAAAGGAGCAGGGCAGAACGAAAATGTACATTTTTTTCCTGTATTAGGCGTAAGACGGGCCAATCCAAATCAATGTTTATACGCAGAACCAATGTAGCAGTTAAAGGGGAATCTCATCAAACAGATGGAATGCATGCCCAGAACTTTTGTAGGGAACCTCCCCATAGATGAAAAGATTAGCGGCAATAGAAGGATTTCGCATTTTCAATCGAACGCTAGAAAGAAAAGAAGAAGGAGAGGGCGGATGGTGTAGTGCAAGAGTAAGTGTGAAAGTAAGAGATGGTTTCCGACATCATTTGAGGAGTTGAATGAGTTGACTAAAAAGTAAAACCCATCAAAATCCTCATAAGCTGGAGCCGTGATCATAACTCATAACTCATAACTCATAAGAGAGGGAATGGAAAGAAAACCAGCATAGCACAAAGAAGAGAGGCGTACAGGGACATCATCATGTAACGGTAAATGCTAAATTGGCGGTGGCGAGAGCCGAGCGGTGCTGCTGGCGGGGACTGAGTCGGTCGCGGCTGCTTTCGAATTGTCTGAACATAATAACTAAAACAGTTTCTATTATTATTTTCATAATGGTAAAATCAACTACGTCCTTAACCTAAAAAAGGTAATTTGTGTCTCTTCTTTTTATTTTTCGCAATTGAATGGTTTTGAGATGACGGTAATTTGCCTCTTAAGATTTTATATCTTTTTCTCGCTAAATTTTTAAAATTGGTATGAAAATTTCTAACTCCATTTATGTTCTAATCAATACTTCATCAAAGAAAAAAAAGGAAAGAAGGAAAGAAAAGAAATAGTTTGAAAAGCTGTTAATAAAAACATTTTTTAAAATTTTTTTTTTTTACAAATTATCAAGACAATATTGATAGAAATTAATGTTATCATACATATCAAAATCACCATTAACAAATTTCCAAAAAAGATACTATCTAATTTCTTTCATGTATAAAAAATATGTTTTTTATTCTAATCAACAAGAAAAACAAACATGAGAAAGTAGAATCTTTGTTCTTCCAACTCTGTTGCATCCAAACGTACAGTTGGTTGTAATTTGGAAATTATTTCAGTAATTAAAATATCTCAAAAAATTGAAAACTATATTTGGTGTAGGAATTCAGTCATTTCTTTTTAGTATAAACAAAGCAAATGACTTCAGCAACAATTGTTTGCTTTGCATTTTCCAAACTTGAAGAGATTTAGTTTTCAAAAATCACAATCCCATCGCGGTATTCAAATATGGAGTTGGCCTCAACCAATCATGATCATGAATTTGCTCTGTGTATTGCCTGTATTCAAAAATACAGAAACGAAAATGGATCTCAAGCCAAATGGGACCTAAAGTTAGGGAAGCCAAGAACTTAGCCATTCACATTTCAACGTTCGTCTATTTCCTGCCAACTTCATTGCCTCAACCACTTAGATGCATGATTTGGAGCCGATTCACTGTACTAAAATCCTTATATGCAGAATAACATTACAAAAAAAGGGTCTCCATGTCGTAAGAGAAGCTCCATAGCAAATGAATATGGAGGCCCCTTAACAAGTCAGTTATTCTGAAACCAGCCTTGAGCAGCTTCAAGATCAGGAAGCACCACTGCTCCAGATTTCCTCCATTCCTCAGCATCTGATGTCTTAAATCTATCCAATAACAGAGCATGCATTCCCACGCTCTTTGCCGGAATGTAATCTTTTCGCAAGCTGTCTCCAATGTGGAGTGCTTCTTCTGGTGCTATGTTCCCAGCTCTCTCAAGAGCAATCTCATAGATTCTAGGATCTGGTTTCTCGACACCCACGAGACCCGAGAATACACCGAAGTCCCATTCTGATCCCTGAAAACTCATTAAGCAGTAAGCACAATACCCTCTTGTTCATTTAACATACAAATATCAGAAGAAAGGATTCTAAGATCATTTGTTAAACAAAATGCAATTGGTTTTTCAATCTGGATTAAGTACAATGGACTAAGACCAAAATCTGGATGCACAGCATTCAGAAAACAAAAAGCTCATACCTGGTTCAAGCCTAAAGCTGGAAGGATCACATCCTGGTACCGGTATTCTGCATTACTCACGATGCCAACCAGAAGACCTTGGTCACGCACCCATCTAAGAAATGGTTGGGAATCTTCGAACACCTTATAAGGTGCAGATGAACCAAAGGATGCATATATTCGTCTAAACACCTTCTCAAACGTCTCCTCATCATAATCATATCCAGCCTATCAGTAAAAACAAGATTTTCACGACATAAAATTTCCAAAGATGTGGATGTTATTTTAAACATTTTCCATTTCTGAGCTAGCACATGATGTTTGTTTCTACCCTTCTACACATAACAACAGGTTGGACTCAGATTGACTATGCCTACAAAAGAAGTGAATAAGGAGAGAAAATTGTAACAAATGTGATTACCATGAATCTAATAGCATTAACTAGAAGCTATGCAATGTCAACATTGATGAGAATATTTGTGAATCTACTTGACTCCAAAATGTCATACCCATATATCTGGACAGCTATATTGATGATCTCTTACCCTGATAAAGGAATCTCTAACGCAAGTTTTCCACCAAATGATGTTGGGCATTTTTGCTGCATGTCCAAAACATGGATATTTTGTCGCCATCTCCTTGTAAGCCAGTTTAAAGCCCTCGTGCACACGTTTGTAATCCGGGCATGGTAGCCCCACGGATTTAGCTGCCATGCAATAGTAATCACCAAGCTCCCCTTTGTAAGCTATCAATGTACCAGTAACATCTATTGTGATACAACGCAACTTTGACAAGAGCGACATTTTGATGAAGAAAACGTTGAAGTTCTAAAGTGACTGATATCAACAATTGCTGCTACTGGAATTCTATCTGAAAGCACCCAGCTGCCAGATATCAGCCAAGCAGCCAACTACAGCACCAACCAAAACCCTGCATTCATGTACATGAACCTCTTAAGTTCGTCAATACGCAACAGCTGTTCAAGCAAATAAAAAGTAACGTGTCCTGTGCATAGTTCAACTTTAATGTTGAAATACAAAAGCAAATTTCTTTTCCCCACCAATATCAAATATTCTGACCTTTTTTTGTACACAATATTATAATTGGTTCACATGGCAAGTTTAATAAGATGGTGAATGATTATAATAGCAAAATGTATGCCAAAAAACTTAGTGATGAGAAATAAAGAAAGATGATAAGTTGACAAATAACAAAAAATATGGCTCTTACATATCTATGCTGCGAGTCAGTGGTAAACAAACTTTTTCTTAAACTACAATACCAGGTAGTTTGTGAATCTCCTCTTTGATCTTTATGGACTACTTAAAGCATCTCACAGTAATCTCTCCAATCAATCTTTTAAACATGACATTTATGGTTCCTACTGTAGCTTGCTAGTTATTTTCTACATACTTGTCTGCATGCACGGAATTTGTCGTTTTTTTTTTTTGGGGGGGGGGGGGGGGGGGGTGGTTTAATATTGTATTTGATTTTAGT
>JAOANK020000076.1:175075-186268 GCA_026257165.2 Telfairia occidentalis
AGGAAAATCAAGTTGACAAGAAAAATACGTTTCGGGAGCTAAAATTTGTGATTGAAGTCTTCAGATCTTAAACAATTTAGTTCTGTGATAAAAAAAAAAAAGAGATGCCAATTGGAAAGACACGAGGAAGAAGGCTAGGAAAACTATGATTAATCTATATTGTATGGCGTATGACTCATTTGTTATTTTTTATTTATGCTTTGTATAAAATAAATATTTTTGGTTGAGGGGCCTAAAGAAGTCAAATAAAGATAATACCAACTAGAACTCATTTAAAAATGAAAAGTACTAAGCCTTTAATCTTCAAGGTGCATACATTTGAAATGTGCATTAAGTTTCCGCCAGTTTAATTAACAAGGAGAAAATGAAATCTAAATATAAATATTCATCTCTAAGAAAGTTTCCAATTCCATTCCTATTTTTGTTTTTTTCAAAATCTTTCAGTTTGATTCCAACTGCATCAATGTATTTCAATCCAGGTCTTCTACAAAGGTTAACAAAAGTTAAAGCACCCATTCAACTACTTTTCATCTTTTACCCAACCATTACTTGAACAAACCAAAATAAGAAAAAATGGAGAGAGCTACAGACAGTGAAAGAGACCAAATGAGAGAGAGATTGAGACAGTGAGAGAAGTCAAGTAAGGGAGAAAGGTGGAGTGAGTGAGAGACACCGGGGGATTTTGAGACATCGAGAGAGTAAAAGAGAGAAACTGGAGGAGAGAGTTTGGAAGGAAGGAATAACTTTTTGGTAATCAAGTAAAAATAAAAAAATTGGGAGATTCATCTTTTACTTTTTGAACACACAGAATATAAACTAAACAATACCAACCATCTAATTTTTCGAATCGTTTTAAATTTCACATCAAGGATTTAATTGAAATAAATTGAAAAATGACACAAGCTATTATTCAATATATTTAGCCAAATGTAAAATATCAATGCCAACACACTTAGAAGACACAATAAATAAAAGAATAAAATGAATTAGGAAGTTAACCACTATTAAGAAAATTCTGTGAAAAGTTAGTTTTAATAAGCAAAGATAGATCTGGAAACAACAAGCGCCAATAAGATCTTCAATCATCAAATAAATTAATGCCTACCCTGTGGCCTTTTTCTTCCTGGAGATATCAGGAAAGAAAGTGCAATCACATTCACTTGCATAAATAGAGTGTACATAGATTACTCTTAATCAATGAACATTAAGGCCATGTATAAGGTTAGCTTCACTTCAAAGCTACTAACAGAATCGAGTACTAACTGTGGAACATTCCACTATATTTAGAAAAGCTACATTAAAATCGCATGAAAAAAATCTTCTTCCCTGACTTAGAGATCCTTACAACACCGATTCAAAAGGTGAAAAACAAAGTTTGACTTTCTTCAGAAAACCAAACAAGCAAACATCTACAATCAGATCAGTGGAAATATTGTGGACAGACAATGTTGCAATGATTCCTCGATACAGTGAAAATTTCCCAGTACAAGGAGAAAGAAAAAGAGAAGACTTTGATCCAGTCTAGAATATGAAGAAAATCTTAAGATCACTATCAGAGAGAATGCCAACATCAAGCTCAAATTAGCATAACACTGTTAACAACAAGACTACAGGGGCTCCCAGAGTAAGAGATTTCAATTAATAGGATAGAGCGAAAACATACCCAGAAGCCAAAAGGGATGAAAATTTTGAAATGGTTGGTATAAATCACAATGTCATCGGAAGCTAAAAGCTTCAGCTGGACGCTCGTGCAAGTATTGATGACGAAGGGAAGGCGAGAGAGATATAAATATAGTGGCGTTTGAGGGGTGAAAAGGGAGCTTAATTTTTGCATACCTTCCGTCCCAAGTTTGAGAAAACCAATGGCCGAACTCTACATATACATACATTCGCCCTCCTCTTCCCCCTTTTCCGTTTCTCCCCTTTCCTATTCAGACATTTACCAATTACCCACTAACCTAATTATTACTGTGTGTGTGTGTGTTTTTTTTTGGACTGCAAAGTTATTTGCATTTCACAAATTATATACATATAATTCAATGCAAGAAAACAAAATTTCCATGAAATTAAAATAAGTGATATATATTTTATATATAAATATTGGGAAATGTCGTGTTTTGATTTTAAAATAATTTCGCATTCTAGAAAAGCAATAGATAGCAACCATGTAATTATTTTTCCAAAAAAGAGTATCAAGGGTCTGTTTGAGGACCCTTTCATGAGTATTTGGAAGTTGTTTTGAAATTAGTGTAGATTGAAATTACTATTCTAAAATACAAAATTCAAAGAAAATAACAATTTTGGCTATATTTATTAATTAAAAGAAAATATGAGAAAATAAATTTTAAAAAGCACTAACTTTTTTACCACAAAAAAGAAACTATGCCGAACTTTAACTTCGTGTTTTAAAAGAGTTCTAAAAGTACAAAATATTTCCTTAAAATTGTAATTGAATCATTTATAAAACGTAGTATTATTGTACAGAAGTTTTAACTTCCATAAAACAGTTACTAAAACACGTTTGCAGCCGACCTCGTGAATCATTTTATTTTGTATTTTGGCCCCAAAATTAGAGGGGGAGGCAGTGATTATTACATTGACTAAATTCGGGGGCTCCGTTCAAAAGTAGTCGCAAAAATAAAATGGTATCTTCGCAAAGAAACTGTGGTTTGGTTTGCAATAAACGGAAATTGAAGGGTGTCAAAGGAAAAACTTTTAAACAAACCGTGGACTCTGCCCACTGGTATTCTTCAATTTTCCAAAAAGTAGTTTTTGGAATTTGGAGAACGTAAATACCACTCTGGTTTTGGATGTTACCGTTTCGTCTCTGGTTGTCCAAATATTCACTCTTTTTCACTCCCTAGATCTATTAAACAAAGAATCTTGGGAAGTTACACTAGTTTCAAAAATATTTTTATCTTTTTAAAAATTTTAATTACTTTCACCATTTACATAGTAATATGACTAATTACATGTTAACAGTAAAATGGTTGGCTATTTGTTCATTAAAAGCCACACACATTATAACGTAAAGTTGAAATGTAATTTTGAAACAATTTGAAAGGTGAAACTTCTAGATGGAGAAGCACATTTTTTTAGGAAAAAGTTAAAGGTTCATAGTATTGCATAATTATTTATTATTTAATTGATTAAAATTAAAAATTAAAAACCTTCAATTATATCACACTCCTTTAAATATTATGTTTTGACTCCATACTAGAAAGATGCATTAAGTAGAGACAACGTTCAATTGTTACATAAATCTTTAGATGCTAATTCAATAATGCAATCTATTTAAAACACTTTTTACTTCTGTTTTATTCCATCAGTTTTTCAGATTTGAAAACCACTTTTTCAATTCTAAGGAAACTTTTTTAAAATAAAAATAGTTTTTTTAAAATTATTTCCTTTAATTTTTAAAATTTGAAAAGTAGATTACGAAATGAAAATGCAAATAGACAGTGGCTTTCCAAGCAATGATCAATTCTCGTGTTATCTAACAGATAAAACTCAACTCAACCTCAAGGATCACGTTGCATTTAAATATTTCACATACTCTATATTAATTTTTTTTTAAAAAAATAATATTTTACATATTACTCTGCC
Source organism: Telfairia occidentalis (assembly GCA_026257165.2). Classification (NCBI taxonomy): domain Eukaryota; kingdom Viridiplantae; phylum Streptophyta; class Magnoliopsida; order Cucurbitales; family Cucurbitaceae; genus Telfairia; species Telfairia occidentalis. The sequence continues at coordinate 178,682 of JAOANK020000076.1, forward strand.
ATCAAAAGTCTGAGAAGTTACGAACTCCACAAAATAATAATAATAACAAATAACTGGTTTCAATAAACACACCGCAAGAGATGTGAAAAAAAATCTGGGAAATAAAAATATTGCCTATTAGACATGTCAAGATTTTTTTTTTATTGTTATTTTATGTCAAAAAGTGTTGAACTTTCAACTAAGATGTGTAAAATAACTGTCAGATATTATTGTTTAGAACCCCAACCTCTTGTAGAATTCAAAAAAGAAAAAAAAAGAGTCAAGTTTCAGTAACTGATCTGATGATTGTTTGCAACAAAGAAAAACCTGAATTTATGTACTGTTTGTACTTATATCTAACTCCTAAAACTGCATACATAATTTTTAATAAATCTATAACCATAACCATGAAGTGGTTAACAGTAATTTCCTCCCTCAAGTATCTCTTAGAAAAAAATCTACAATCTGAATCATAATGTGGAAAAATTAAATATGAGACATGAACAGATCGCAGATGTGAAGCATTCAAAGACTAACCTTTAAAAATGTGGACGTTTTGAGGGGTTCCTCGTCTGTAAATCATCATGAAGATTATAAATATTTACACATACAGCATCCAAAGGAACTAGGAAGCACTACTGTCAAGTACTTTTCGAAGGTAGAAAGTAACGAGCAATGGTTGAACCTCGATTCGTTGTATTGGACCGTTTGTGAGGCCGGATCCAAGACCATAATTCTTTCTGAATTTCAGGCGGTAACTCTTCAATGACTGAAATGTCAATTTCGTCAACTTTATAATTCCATCTTTCATCTTTTTGTTCACCGTGATTAGTCAATCTCAATTCACCAGTATGTCCATCTGGCAGCCGTATACATAAGATTCAGTTTCAGGTGCTTATTGATTAATACAGGTAAATTTTATATCCAAACCAGTACAGTTCTTTACTTGATTCTAAGAGAGAAAAAAGGGAAATATATTTGGAAAAATACCAGCACATGACAAGTTATCATCTTGGATGCTTTCAGCAAGTTCCTGATTCCTTGATGTGGAAGAGTGTTCAGGCTTAAAGAATCTCAGGATCGAAGCTGTGCCCTAGCATCATGACATGTTAAGGAATAAAAACAACAAATCTTCCAAGTGTGATAACTCTACCAATTACACACAACCTTTTCGGATAAAAAGCAATATTTTATTTTTAAAATTGAAATATACAAAAATCAATCATTCTTGTTCAAAGTATAACTATGCATGTGTGTGTATACATCCAATTGGCACTCATTAAAAATCAACAACCATTATGCTCTTGAATTCTATGGGGCGGTCAAACATTTGTAATATAACTTCGTTGATCCATTTATTCTTTTACTCCCATACTTTATAGCAAAATCTGTTCATGATAATGGAACTCTCAAATGAATGAGAAAAGTAAAGTATATGCAAACCTTGTCTTTTGATGTGTTCCTTTTCGTACACAGGGGAGACATACTTTTTGTATTCTTGGAGTTCTGTTCTTCTAATGGAAGTATTGGGAACTCACTTTTACTTGAGCCCGGACAGAACTTGCTTTCTATAAGCATTACCTGTATTTAGGTTAGAAAATGGAAAAGAAAGAAAAATATTTTGGGGTACGTTAATACCATACCCGAGACTAAGGGAAGTCGGGTTGTTTCTAGGATATCACCATCTTTTTCTGACATTTTTGACAAACAAGATGAATCCTGCACATCAAAGAATCTCAAGTTAGGAATCAGAAATGGTTTTACCAGAAGTACTTGCATCAATCTTGAGAAAACTTTTGATTGCAAAAACTCAAGCTACCATATAAGTCAAAGACCTTATTAAACACAACTTGATATGTTCAGAATGAGTGTCGTAGAATATGTTACAAGAACACAGAATCAGAAAAAGAACTGTTGCTTATCCTATACCATGACTTCATCTCTCCATAAATCCCTTCTATGCTCATCTTGATCCAAATTGCATTGATCTGCAGCATTCTCAACCTCATTTTCTTCTCCAGTGGATTTATCAAGAGCCTCATTTGAGTCCAATGAATAATTTGTACAACCTAAATGACTCTGCTCAATCTTGGTTTCTTCTCCAACGTATTCATCATGAGCTTCATTTGAATCCATCACCGAATAATTTGTAAAACCTAGGTAACCAGGAAGTTTCATTAACTAAAATAAGTACAATGAGAACCAAAATGGAAGTAAGCATATTTTAACTCTTAATACGTGAAAGTAAAGCAGCTCCTTGTATATCCTTATCCTGCAGTTTCTCAGATGACGTGCAGAATGAATGCTGGCCACGCAAGTATTTTGTAATTGAACACGTCCCCTACCAGAACAACATGCATCAATAGGCTTAGCATTGAAGTTTTTTTAAAAAAAGACTAAAATATTAGTAAGAAAAATAGCATGAATGTACATATGAACTGATCAATCACTACGAGAGTGGAGTAGTTCCAATGATTCCCTAACACTTGAAGAAACAGCATGACAACCAGTATTGTTCTACGGTAAATACAGTTTGGCCGTAAAAGTAGTAGGGGTTAAGATGATAAAATATTTAAACAATCATTAGTAAAATTTTCTATCAAATTCAAAGAGGAAACCAGGGAAGTTTTTTCAGCCAAAGAGCACATAATTAACATTCTTCACATTGGTGTACTAAAAAATTAAAAAAGAAAGATATATTCCTCAGTGTTTCTCGATGGATTAGACTGGACGCACTATAACAAGATGTTGAAGCCCTCAGTGATCAGACATAATAGACCACAGAATTAATAGCCAAATATGCTCAAACTTACAGATGGAATGGTAATAATTTTACTTGCTGATACAGAAAGAGAAGTTATTCTCCATCCACTGTTCGGATCTCTCTGAGTGTTAGCTCTGTAAGAGCCTAAATAATCCCGCAATCCAGCCTTAAATAAGTTCAGTGCATCCTCCTGAATTTTAGCAGCACCATATCTCAGGGGACAAGACTTGGAAGGGAACTTTTTATGTGAATCTGAGTCACTCAACTGCACCATCAAGAATAATCGTCTCAGAAAATAGTGAGCAGCAAGCCATCTATGAATATTTATTGATTTTTGTTCTGGAACCAAAATCTCAGCAACATGCTCATAGCATGAAAAACATACCTTATGTGCACTAGCATGAAGTGTAAGGGTGTGAGCCATCCGCCTGTTCTGATCTAAATCGGAACAAAGACGTTCGCTAAGTTCTTCAGAAAGTTCATTTAGCCAGTGCTGGACCTGCAGAAGTGAGAATGATAATGGGCAACTCTGATGACTAAACAAGGACTTCCAAACATGCACCACCAATCTTATGTCTTATCCAAAAAGGAAAAATAAATATCTCCTTGCACATGAAAACATGTTTGGAACAACCGTAAGCACCATATAAGGATGCCATTTGGAAAGAAATGAATCCATTTCCAAAGTTCGTTTAATTGATTTGATCTCAATTACCTGGAAACCATTAATTAAAGCACAAATACACATGCAAGATCTACATTCCAACAAGTATCAATTCAGAGCTCCACAAATCAGCTGCACAATCTATCTTCAACAAGTATGCACCAGTATCTAATGAAAAGTATGAACTCATACAACCCAAGGGTTGGATATGGTGGTAAAGCCCTAGGATTTTAACCAATGGATTATGAATTCAGAACCCACTAGGGTCATTACCTAGGTATGTTTAATATTCTACAGACTTCTTGAATACTATGTCGTAGCTGTGGTTGTTGAATCACTTCTAATTCCCAACGCTGAAGCTGATTCTGTTTTTAATTATGAGTTAAAGACATACCCTCACAAATGCCCAGTTAATCATATTCCTGCAATACTTTTTAAGTTTTAAATACTTGAATGTCTTAATTGTTTTACATCGAACAGATTCTTAAAAGATCAAAATCATGTCATGAAAGAATTGTAAGGAATAAATCTAGTATCAATACTTGAAAAGTGAAGAAATAAGACAAGTACCAATTAGATTCAACTGATACATGAAACATCAAGGAAGAATATTCAGCATTAAACACTCAAAGCACTGTACATCAAATCCTTAAAAATGTGCAATACAAGGAGATTAACCATCCTCATGAACACAAACTCGCATCAAGGAAAAAAAACACAGAAAGAAAATAAAAAGAGACAAAACAACAGGAACATAAATCTTAATAATGTACTCTAATAATAATAATCATCATCATCATCATCATAAAATAAAAACTTACTGAAGAAATTGTCCTCAGAGCTTGGGGCCCAGGAAAACTCTTCCCAGAACCATGGCTTTTGGGGAGAAGGCGGCATTCTACTTCTTCTCCACTGACTCCTCTAGCAATTTTCCATAACCAAGTACTAAACAAAAGAAAAACGTAAAATTATTCTATCAGACCTTCTCTGTTGATCTGACAGCCATACAAACCATACGAGCCTTTATTTATTTATGATTATTTTATTTTTTTGGTAGGAAAGCAAACAATTTCATAGAGAATACGGAAATTACAAATAAGAGTCTTTATTTTTTTTATATCCTTTTTTCCCGTTTCTTATTACATTGTAGTTATTCAGAAAAGATCCAACATTTAATTCATATATCAAATACCCAGTATTGATGCCATAACGTTCCTGTAGCTTCTGCTCTGGAAACTTCAATAGATCTCCAACGGTGTTCACACCAAGGTCACTTACTAAAGAACTTCCTAGCTTTCCACCAAGTTGCTTCCTGCCACAAAATTTCAGCACTAACGAATAAATTAAATGTTAACACATCATTAGTGTCATATCACAAATGAAAACTTACATTTTTTTTATTGGCAGGGAATCAAGCAATCCTTTCACGCAGGAGAGTGGAACAACAGTTTGTTGAGAAGGTTTATTCATGGCACTTGCAAGTTTTGCCAGCATCTGCTCACAATCACATATATAGTTGAAAATAATATTAATTAAAAGATAGTGTTGCATAAAAGATAGCATTCAGTACGAACAAATAATTCCATCCTGCCTTGTTATGAGCAATGCCAGCAGAACAAGTAAACTCGGTCTCCTTCAACACTCGCATCCTTAGTTCAGCAACAATGAGAGTTCCACAAGCTAACAGCTTGTCACGATAATCTGAATCACTCCTCGTAAGCCACGTCCTTACACTTTCTTGGCTATCACGCTGTTCCTGATTTAAAACCAATTTTAATATGGAATCTTGTAGCTGATGAACAAGCCAGTTCATAGCCAATAAATCAGCAATATGGAGTGGATTTAATTTTTCTAATTTTAATAGTACAGTTGGAAAAAGCCAGTCACATTTTTTGTCACTGTTTTTTTGCAAGCCGTTTTTCGAATATTATGCTCTCAACTGCGAATTGGTCGGTGCCTCTCCCCAAAGACCCAAATTCTCTTCTTTCTCTTTTCTTTTCCGGTCCACCCCTTCTTTTAAGGGGAAGGCGATTTTTTGGAAATGCATGGTTCGTGCTTTCTATTGGACCATTTGGTTGGAAAGAAACCAAAGAACTTTCAGAGACAAGAAAGCTACTCTTCATACTTTTTTTCAGAAAGTGTTAGTCAATGCGTTATCTTGATGTAAATTGAATATTTTTTTCCATTCTTATACTTTTGCTTCACTTATATCCAATTGGAGAATCTTATTGTAATCTTCATTGGCTCTTGATCTCCTCCCTTGGTAAATTTCATTCATCAATGAAATTGTTTCTTATCCAAAAAAAAAAATAGTACAGTTGGAAAAAGAAAAATACCTTGTTTATACCAAGCTAAAAGATAGAGGGGAACTACAAGAAATAAATGATCATAGTCTCAGAGAATTCCTTAAAAGTTTGTGGTGGTTTATTCACTGAAGATGTTGGGAACAGAGTTCTCACTGGAGGAATCCTTCGGAAGAATAAATGTTTAAGAGAAACAAAGGATCAGCTTCCTCTTGCAGATGAGGAGGTTTACAAGGTTATGAAGAGCACTCATTCAAACAAAATACCAAAACTGGATGGTTTTATTGGCAACAACCACAAAGAGGACATAGTGAAGGTGTTCCAAGACCTTTTCCAAAAATGAAACATTAACAGTAATCTCGATGAAACCTATTTGCGCTTGGTCTCAAAAAAGTTGAAATCAACCTAAGTAAATAGTTATAGCTCATTTCTGCCCTCTAAAAGGTTATAGGCTAATAGCTAAAATGCTTGATGAGAGGACCAAAATAGTCTTTCCTGAACCTCTCTGAATGGATACCTATTTTCTTGTGGAAAAAAAAAAGCCCTTCTCCACACCATTTCCATGATACAATTTGCATTTGTGGGTGGAAGAAAATCAACGATTCCATTCTAGTAGTGAATGAAGTGGTTGAAGGTTGCAAAAGAAGATATAGAAAAGAAATTATCCCTTGATCCAGGAAAGTTCATGACGTGGAAGAAAACTTGAAGAAATGGGATTTGTGGTGGTGTATCAACTGTTAACTTCGCAATAATTATCATGAAAGAACAAGAGGTAAATTACAAGCTTCAAAAGGGCCTAAGAAAAGGAATTCCCTCCCTTCTTTTATCTTTGTACTTGTGGCATGGAGCGCCAGCCATCTTTTGTCAAAAGGACTGACAGACTGAATCCTAGAATAAGGTCAGTAGAAAATCTTTTCGCCCCAACCCCCTCTAATGTGCAGAGTAATACTCTGATCTTCTCTTCTTTTGATACACCGAAGTTATTCTAGTTTGAGAAAGCCTCCTCTAGTATAATAGTTAGTTAACCTAGTTGAGAGAGCCTCTACCATCATAAATTTTAATCGTTTAAAGATGGAAATCTCTTCTATGTCAAAAAAAAAAAAAAAAAAAAATCTAGGTGTTGCATTGTAATAAGAAGAACCTTGCCATTTGGAATTTAATGCTAGTGAAAATTCACAACAAGATTGCTAGGAAAACACTTAGTCTTCAGACGCTTCTTACTAATCATTTTGTGTGGACAAAAGTTCAAAGATAAAAAGAAAGATCTTTGGAACACTGTAGTGAGGGAATTTCCATTGGAAAGTAATAGAAGAAACATCTAAGGTTAGGAAGAGGAGCGATCCTCTGTTTGGTGGAATATTATATTCGTCTTTTCAAGTTGGAATCTCCTTAATAAAAGGTTTTGTGATTAAGGCCAGTCACTTATTTGTGCCAATTAAAGGGCTTTTTGTAACCGCATTAGCTTTTATAAGCTTTCTTCGGCCACTATCTTTACATTATATCAATGAAATTGTTTTGTATATTATCAAAAGAAAGTGTCCTGTAAATGGTCTGGCACCTGCTAATTAACATTTTTATGCTTAGTTACATTTTTGAGTTAAGACTTTTAGCAAGAGATCAAGAATGGAGAGATCTCAGAGATGTATCTAACCTCTTGATCAAGCCCTAAAACATGAGATTTAAGAGCCTCAACATCAATAACCTCCATGCTCTCTGGAGGAGTTTCAACTAACATTGCTTCAGCAGCATCTGTTAGGTCAAGATAAACTTCATCAATTGATGCTCTCTCACACCTTCCCTTCTTTGAAAGAACACGAACAACCTACAATATTGATAGTTCTCCATTATTTGAATGTCGCTACTCCTTGGCAACATAG
>JAOANK020000076.1:201063-238954 GCA_026257165.2 Telfairia occidentalis
AGCGGGGGTTTGGGATGTGTTCCATCATTGAGAGCAACTGTTCTCTATTTCTGTCTGCACCCTTGTCATTCTCAGCAAATTCTGGAAGAGTGGCCGACCGGACACAAAAGGCCGCGAGCGGTGGCGGGTAGTCGCCGGCCGGTGGGTTAATGAGAGCTGAAGCTGAAACCGAATCAGTGCCGAAAGAATTCGACACCACAGATTTGGTCGCCGGAGTACGTGAGTACTTAGATTTTAAGTCGCTAAAGTCGCGGGCCTTCAGATCTGAACCGAAACGGAGTGGGCAATGTAAATCCGGAGTCGTTTCAGTGTGGGTGAGTATCGAAGGTCGCCGAAAGAGAAGAAATTGCGTCACGTCGCTGCTGCTCGTGGATCGAAGGTCTGGTTGCGCGGTGAGATTGTGAGTTGGCGAGGGACGTTCACCGTCGTAGCCCATCGTGGGCAGCAACCGTCGTAGCTCGTGGCTCACTAGATTTTGGGGAGGCGCTGTCGTGGGTCTCACGAGCGTGCGAAGAGAAAACGTTGTAGTAGAATCCAGTTACCATCGAGAAGTTCAGGGGCCTCCACCGGCGCCGGAGTGGGATTCATCTCTGGTATCTAAAGGATCTTGAATAACTCTATGGATGAATGTTAATAGGGCTTTCTTGTGGATTATTTGGACTGAACGCAGCACAAGGATCTTCCAAGGAATAGAATGGTCTTCTGAAGACATTTTGGACAATATGTTCTTTCTAGCTCTTTATTGGAGTAAATGAGTTTCTCCCTTTTGTATTTACAACTTTTCTACTCTCTTATCCAACTAGAGATATTTTTTGTAACTCTTTGGATGAGGCTCGCCTTGTTTTTTTGTAAACCGTTTCATTCAATCAATAAAATGTTGTTTCTATTTAAAAAAAAAACTCCCTTGGATTATTCATCCCCTTTCTCCAATTCCATACCATCAATAAAATTGTTTATTATAAAAAGAATGATGGCCAGATTGTATGCATCTTGTTTAAAGCTTCCAGGAAGAGAAAGCCTATAAATCTAAAGGGCAGTGGCTGGTGGTCTTCCGTGAGTGTTTGTCGAAGAAAAGGTGGGGAAGAAAGAAAACGAGGAATCTGACTTTAGAGAAAGGGGGTGGTTTCAAATTCAATTTGGGGGCGGGGGGAGAAATTATTAATCTATTATCACTTGAATGTGCGGTTCATGATGGGTGGTTTAATATTTGGGAAGCATTGAGGGTAATACATCAGAAAGATTACAGATTTGATGTATGAAGGTGTCCTTGAGTCCATCTCGTTGCTCTTTGCTTGTAAGCAAGTAAGAAGAGATGGACCACCTTTATTCCTTTGCCTCTTTAGCAAAAAGGTTTGGAGTTCTCCACTATTCATGTTTGAACTCTTGTGCGGTTTTCACTGCTGTTTGAAAGAAAATATACTTTAATTGCTATGTGGCCATCTTTTAAGAGTAGAGCAAGGAAGCTTTGGGTAAATGTGATCAAATTGGTATTTGGAGTATTTGGCTGAAAAGAAATACTAGCTTGTCAACCCCAAGGGAAGGCCTCGTTGGCTAAGGCATATGGTCTCTGAGTAATACTTACCTAGAGGACACAAGTTTTTGGATTTGGAATTGTATAAGGTCGAAGAACTTCTCCATCGTTGTTAATGGTAGACCTAGGAGAAAGATTTTTGGCCTTAGGCAAGGAGATCCCCTTTCACCCTTCTTCTTTCTTTTGGTGGTGGACATCTTAAGCAAAATGGTGGCAACTGTGGTGGGAAAGGGTGTTATAGAGGTTTTAAGGTGGTTAAGGATTCTATTTATCTTTCATATCTTCAGTTTGCTGACGATACCCTCTTTTTTAGCTCAGGTAAAGAAAATTCTTTTATGAATCTCAATGGTTTTTTTGTTGTTGTTAGATGCTATTTTGGGCCTTAAGGTTAATAGGCAGAATAACTCCATCATTGGCTTAAATTGCAACGTTTCAAAGTTGAGCGCTTTGGGCTTCTTTGGTGGGATGTGAGTTGAGTCAACTCCCTTTTTCTTATCTAGGGTTTCCTTTGGATGTCAACCTGAAGAATTTTTTTTTTTTGGAATCCTATTCCAGAGAAGGTCTAGAGCAGTTATCGTCATGGAAAAATGCCTTCTTTTCTAAGGGAGGGCAACTTATTGTTAAGTGTTATCCAATCAGTCCTTAGTGAGATTCCTAGTTATTATCTATCTATGTTTAGGATCTTTGTTTTGGTGAGTAAGAGCATTGAGAGATTAGCGAGGGACATCCTTTGGGAAGGAGTGGATGAAGGCATGGCTTTCATTTGGTGAATTGGGGGTGGTGTTAAAACCTAGGGAGTCAGAGGGCTTAGGAATTGATAACTTGAGATTACGCAATGGGACCTTGCTGGCAAAAGGGTTGTGACACTTCTTTTAGAACCTAAGGCTTTGTACTTCAGAATTATTCTGAGTAGATATGACCTTCATCCCTTTAAGTGGGTTTCAGCTGGTGGTTCAAAGTAGTAAAAACCTGTGATTAGCTATTTTTTTATGGGTTTTCTTTTTCTCCAACTTTATGAACTGTTTCATTGGGATGGCTCTAAGACACTCTTTTGGGAGGATTATTGGGTGGGCGAGAAACTCCTTTTTTGCCTAATTCCTCGTTGGTGCTATCTGTTGAAGAAGAAGTTTTATTTGATGACTTCTGTCTTGTCTTTCCCAAACCTCTCTACCTCGATTTCCTTAGGCTTTCGACGCCCTCTTTTGGAGAGAGAGATGATAGAGTGTCTCCATTCTTACCCTTATTGATGATCAATTTGCGTATATAGGGAGAAGGGACATGAGAGTTTGGACTCCTGGTCCTGATCCTCCTAGAGGTTTTTCTTGCAGCTTTTTTTTTCTTCTGCATTTTATGTAAACTGTCCAATATCATGGGTGTCACTACCTTCTTCGCTTTATGGAAGGTGAAAATTTTCCAAGAAGGTCAAGCTTTTTGTGTGGCAGATTTTACATGGGAGAGTTAACACCCTGGACCACATTCAAGACATTCTTGCTTTGTCTTGTGTCCTTGATGGTGCATTCTCTGTAGGATCTAGACCATTTGTTGTGAGGTTGTCATTTCTCCAGGACCTTTGGAACTGCTGGCCGAGTTCCTTTGGAGTGAGCTTGCCTTGATGTAGGGGGTGCGGTCCCTCAATTGAGGGGTTGCTTTTGAGTCCCCCTTTTTGTGATAAAAGGAGAGTTTTGTGGCAAGCATGTTTTTTTGCTATGTTATGAGATATTTATCTTGAAAGAAATAATAGGATTTCTAGAGACATTGAGGGATTCTATGAGTACATTTGAGAGGTTGTTAAGTTTAACACCTCCCTTTGGGCGTCCGTTACCAAATCTTTTTGTAGTTATGAGTTGGGATTTTGTTCTTTTGGATTGGAGGCCATTTCTGTAGTTAGGCCTTGGTCTCGTTTTTTGGGCTTGTTTTTTATATGCCCTTGTACATTCTTTCATTTATTCCATGAAAGTTTCTTATTAAAAAAAAAACTCTTCGATATCTCCAGAGTCTAGGCCTTGGGGCAGCCACAGACCTTTAAGAAAAGAACTACTAGCTTGTCCAATGGAAAGACAAAGATTAGAGAGCAGTATTCTAAATTAGCAGAATTTTATGTCTCATTTTAGGTTTTTTTTCATACATAGTCATGTTGGTAACAATACTACCTTTGTAATAAATACAAATCGGAGTTGGTTTTGTGAGCTCCAATGTGGAATTTGTCTTTGTTTGTTCTATCGGCCCTAACTGTTTAACTTTTCACCAATTGATGAATTTTTCTAAAAAAATATTTTAAAAATCTTTTGGGTACTGTCACTTGTAACAGGAGTAAAAACAAAGAGAAAAATATAGGTGATCAATCAATTCAGCTGAATTATGTCCATTTCGTTGAAATTATTAGGATTTGAGCTTATTTTGTTCTATCAATTCCGTGCATTATGAGAGGATTTGCTAGGGGGGACTTTGCCTTACTCCGTTTTACTGATGGTTTCCTGAATTCATGACGTTGCAGGAGGAAGCATCATTACTCAAATTTGTATGCCTTTCAAATGACGGTGTTGATGAACATATGGTTTGGTATTTTTTTCTCTTTGCCTAAGTTTTCTTCTGCATGTAATCCCTTTTTTTCTGGATCATTCTTGCCGTGTTTTCTGTGCCTTTGATGTCATGTTCACCCCTAGTATAGCTTCTACAATAGGCTGTATGCTTTCCAATGTGATCTCATTCTAAGTAATAATAGCTTTGATGTAATATTGAATTTTGTGTTGAATTTTTCAGGTTAATAGGATTGAAGAATATTTTTGCTCGGCAACTACCTAACATGCCCAAGGAATACATTGTCCGTCTTGTTATGGACAGGTACTTACCATTACTACATGTTTTCTTCTTGGGAGGTGAGAAAATTAGACCTGAAACACACATTTCCGTTTTAATTTGGAGGATTTTTGTTTGACCTCTTCTTTTAAGCTTAGGGATCCCTCGTCCCTAAGGTCTTTTTAGTTCGTTTCTCCTTTCTGTTTTGGGTCAATGCATATCCTTTGTTTCGTATAAAAAAGAAAAAGAAAAGAAAAGAAGAAGGCATCGTTATGCTATGAAGTATTAAATTCTTCTGCAACCGCAGCTTAAGTTAGCTGTTCATCTTGGATTTTGAGTTATACCAAAATCCATTGTTTATTGAACTTCAATGGCTGGGATTACTGGCAATTTGGTATTAAATGCTCGTGGCACATTAATATTCCTTTATTTGCTTTGTAATTTTCTCTAAATTTTAACTTGCAGAAACCACAAATCGGTGATGGTTATAAGACGGAATCAAGTTGTTGGTGGTATCACCTATCGCCCATATGTCAGGTGCTTTTTAAGTATATTTTACACCATTTAGTCAATTCTACCTGCCTCTTTCTGAGTGCAAAAATAAAAAAGAGAACAAAAGAAAAAGCCTCTTGCCATTGGATGTGAGACAAAATTATTTCAATTTGTCCTTTTTTCGTAAAAACTTGGTTCAGTTTACGTATTTGAATCTTTATGTTGGTGTTCGTTTGTTATTGGTTACTTGTTTATGGGACAATGGAATACTTGTTTATAGAACAAGATTGGTTCCTTTGTTATCAATATGTCTCTTATCAAGAGATATATTGATAACAAACAATCAAACTTACAAATAAGCTTCGAAATAAATTCCACCCTTCACATAATTACAATTACAATTCCAATTCCAATTCCTTGTTATGATGAGCGTCAAGTAGATTCACATATTCCTGTACCCTTGAGTAATCTAAAAAGAATGACACAAATAGTTGTCAAAGTGAACCAAACACTTGCAGCTTAGCGAGTTGTTGAAAGCAAACTAAGCAAATTTGTTCTAAAAAGTAATTACATCACTTCAATTCCTTAATAAGAAAACCTGTCATCTCCAAATTGCGTTGCGAATGTGGCGAAGATCCCTTCGCTTTAATGTTCTTCTCGTGCCCTCGAGCACCAAGCTAGACAACATCAACGATTGGGGCAAACTCCTAGCCACAATTTCGTGCAGCAACAACATCTCACCATCTCCCTCATCAATATCATCCACGTCTAACTCCGACAGTCTCTGAACCGCCTTCGACAACATCGACACATTCACCGCAGCCGACTGTACTTCAACGAGGAAGAAATCAGTAGAGGCAACTGCTTTAGAAGCAATTTAGGAATTGTAGGAATCATACGAGAAGACAAAGGGCACGAAGAAGACGATTGCGAAATGAACGCCTTGTTGTGTTAATGCAAGAGTTTCAGAGGCTAGATGATGCCTCGTCTCAAGGAGAGCAACGAGGATTCTAGGTCTTCGGCTGAGGGAAACCCTTCTGATGCTGGAGGTGATGAAAATGGCGACGAGGAGTGGAAGAGCAAGAGGATGAGGGAGTGGAGTGGGTATGGTGAGTGGAATCAGCAGCAAAATCTCAGTCCAGAAGATGTCGTCTTCGTTGAGCCCGCTTTCGTCGTTGATGCCATTGATGGGGAGGGTATCAGCGGCGGTGGAAACTAAGGTTTGCGAGGCTGGAGGTTGGAGAAGAAAAGGAGGCGAGAAAGCATTTGGAGGAGGATTTGTGGTGGCAAAAACAAGTGGAACCAATATTGACGTCCATGGCAGGTCTTTATTCGATCAGAATTAAAACAGAAGAATTCTGGTGCCATCGTCCAATCTGTGAGAGAAACCCCTGTTTTCGTTTTTGCTAAAAGGCAAATTTTCTAACATTGACAAAAGGTAAGGCGCAAGGGCAATTGGATTATAAATGTATAATGTATTTTTGTTCAATGGCATCTCTTCTTCCTGTAACATAAGCCATCCCGAAGGGAAAAAGATATTAAGTATTGGATGTATGACATGCTATTTGTACGATATGTGCTTCTCTTCTCTTCCCTTCCTTGTTTTTTTTAATGAATAAGAATTAAAGATTCCTTAATTGTAATTATTGATATTGAAGTTCAGAGCATTTTATTAATGAATGGTGAACTAGAATCGCTAGTTATTTTTTTTTCCGTTGGAACCCTATAAAACAGTGAAGCCAACACTGATTTCTGTTTGGGTGCTTGTAGGATCTTATTTATTTGGGAGCCGATCTCTTGACTTTTTTCTTTTCCCTTCTCTTCCTTTCTTCCTTCCTGGTGACCTTCTATTGCAGTCAAAAATTTGGTGAGATAGCCTTTTGTGCTATTACAGCTGATGAGCAAGTAAAAGGATATGGTACCAGATTGATGAATCACTTAAAACAACATGCACGTGATGTTGATGGCCTGACTCATTTTCTCACGTATGCAGACAATAATGCTGTCGGCTACTTTACCAAGCAGGTCTAATGGTCTATTTTTATATTACTTATCTTGATGCTTCTTAGTTCATTGCATATTCTTGTATAAACTCACATGTTGTTCTATATTGCGTCTCCATTCATTCACATAAAGCATGTTAGGTTTTCTGGCAGAAAGCTAATTCTGCCCTTGGATGCCCGTTACTGTTTGACATTTATGAAGGGTTGGTATGAGGGTAGGGATTTCAACTTATTTGAGATAAATTGTAAACTTGATCAACTGTAAACTAAATAATGCCCTGGATGCCTATTATTCTTTTTATTATTATTTAATTGTTTTTCAATATTGAGATTGCCCGTTAACTTGGGCATTTTTGTGGTAGGATCAATAAGTTATATGTATTTTTTGGGTATGAAACTGAATTTTCATGGAGTAAAATGATAGAAAATACAAGGGCATACAAAAAACAAACTTGCCAATTGGAGTCCGAAACCTAACTACAGAAATGGACTCCAAGCTCAGCTGATAATTACAAAATATATGAGTAACAAATGTTCATAAAGAAGCCCCATACCTAGCAACCTCCCAAACCTCCTTCTCAAATCCTCTCCACCCCTAAAAGATCCTACTGCTTCTCTCAAGCTAGATACCCCAGAACACAGACAAAGAAGAAGCACCCCTTCAATCATAGGACCACAAACTCTACTATGAGCCAAGCTGAACCTAAATGTACTCCGGCAACGATTCTCAAGGTCATGGACAAATTGTCTAAATTTTCTCAAAGAATGCACCACTACGACTGCAACACGAAGGAATAATATCTCTGAATATGGTCTGAGATGTTAACTCTCCCATGTAAAACCTACCCTGTAGAAAATTTGAACGTCTTAGGGATTTTTACCTTCCAAAGAAGAGGAGAAAGTAGTGGCAACATGTGGGGGAGAGATCAATAAGTTATATTATTTAATTACACTTGATTAAGGGATGGAACCTAGATCTTTGTGAAAAAAAATTCTCACAGATTGTCATAATTTAGATATTCATATACAATAGTTTACTTAAAAATTGAATAATGCAGTCAGTTCATCAGACTCCTAAAGCAAGTTGTGTACATTCGATAACAAATTTTCTGATTGGCCGAGAGAGAAGATATATCAGCATTAAAAGCATTTTTTCATTGTCTTTGTTGTTTTGTGTTTATTATCTTGGGGGCATTTCCATAATTTTGTATCGAGAGAGGTATGAATTTCTATTTAAGAGGTGTTTCTAACCGTACATGATCTTATAATGAGTTAGTTATATATTTTTGGTTTAATTATTTTAGTTTATTAAATACTTAGTTTGTTGTTAAATTCTCTATTGGGTCAGTCTCTTGTATTGAACACTTTTGAGTCATAATGTGTTCAAGAGAAGAGACTAACCCTCTATTTATAGAGGATGTAACAACAAACAAAGTATTTAATAAACTAAAACAATTAAACCAAAAACATAAAACACACTCACTCCATCAAATATTGGATATTTTCTTGTATTAGGGGATATTGCCATACTCTTCCTTTTGAATGTTAGATGTCAAAATGAATAATTGATTGACACGGGCCTTAAAATTGTAGGGATTCACGAAAGAAATCCACTTGGAGAAGGACCGGTGGCAGGGGTATGACACGAGCATCTCCTTTATTATGAAGATTGCTAAAGTTTTCTTTTCATATCTTTCGGGGACAAACAATGAACAGATACTTTTCAATACTCATTCCTGCATTTTGCAAGTATTCAAAACTTGATTTCTCTTTGTGCAAGTGCAATGTTTTAAAATGCTAAAGATGGTTTGAACTCAAAAAAATGCTAAAGATGGCCACAAGACTTTATTTTTTTTGTCTTTAGTAACATAAAAAATTATAAAAATACAAAACCATGTATTATTAAAAGTATGATTATATAGCAGTCTCAATAAAAGCTCGGTTTCTTAATTAAAAAAAAATATAACTATGTATTTCTTTCCAGGTACATAAAAGACTACGATGGAGGACTCCTTATGGAATGCAAAATTGATCCAAAACTTCCATATACTGATTTGTCTACAATGATTCGTCGTCAGAGGCAGGCAAGATGTCTTTTGCTTGATCATTGCAAATTCAAATATGTAGTTTGGATAAAATTTTATTTTCATACGACTATTGATGATTAAAGTCTAATAATGATGAAGCTTTAGGTTTTTCAGCTGGATTTATCTTTCATAGGTTAACATGTAAGTTGGACAAAATTTTATTTTCATGCAACTACGCTCTCAAAATAACATCTGAGCTTTCCAATGGTAGTTAAAAAATCTTCAACCACTGTGACATTTGGCAGGGATAGCACCACACGTTTGTAAAGTTCAGTACCCTTAACTGATTTTCCGGCCCCTTTACTATCCATACCCTGTGGTACTCTTCACCCACTCTTCCGAAATGAAGTTTTGGGTTGTCCCAGTATCAACGTACCACCCCGTCCTCCCCCTCATGCTAGTTGGTCTTTGATCTTTATGGTCTTTAGTGAATCCAACCCACAATTGAGTTGAGCTGAGTTGACTAACCTTTTTAAAGGGATGGAGTCAACTCAACTCAACTTTTTTTTTAATTTCCTTTTTGAATTTGAAAGGACCAAATTTCACTGTGGAAGTGCACCGAAGACAAACTAGAAGTCAATATTAAAATTACTTGAGACTATTATTATTTAAAAGATAAGAACGGTTTTAAACTTTTTTTATTTTTAAAACACGAAGCAACTTCTCATTGAATAAATGAAAAGGTAGAAAAGTTCAAAAGATCAAAAGAAACAACTCCAAAAGGGAGGAGAAAGACAAGAAAACTAAAGAGGGAAAAAAATTGTTTAAACTTAAACTTTGATTTTTTTCTCCTCGTTTTGGATAAGAAAATGTAAAAGATCTTTACAAAAACAGAGATTTTTTCACCTTTTTCAATGAAAGTGTGGTTTAAAAAAAACAAAATCTTACAAAAAGGGAGAGATGAGAAATACCACGAAACCAAATGATTACAAAGAGGATGCACAATTGGTCAATATGTACAAGGTCATAATTACAAAAAAAGATTTTAAAGAGAACCCTAGATGGAAGCAAAGAGATTAATCGAGTCCCAAAAATCCTCGGGGCTAGAATAACTCTCTTTGAAGACTTCTGATTTCTCTTGAACCCGATCGTCCACTACATAGCCATGACCGCGTTGGACCACAAAACCGTGGCTTGTCCTCCGAATGGGTTTCCACCAATAAGCGGAATAAGAGCCGCTTCATTACTTTCGGGAAACGCCACCTAATGCCACGAAACCCTAGCTTGCTCTCATAGCTCACCAACTTGGATGATTCTTAATCAGTAGTTTTATAAGAATGCTGGCAATGCATGAACTAGAAAAATCTGGTAGAGGTGGAAGTTTGGAACATTGAAATGTTTGCTTCTTAGACTATAAATTTGATTGATTCTTGTGATGATATGATTTTAGTGTGTGTATTTATATCTTTTCAATTCTTCTCGTTCTGTTTAATATAGGCAATTGATGAGAAGATAAGAGAGCTTTCAAACTGCCACACTGTTTATTCTGGACTTGATTTTCAAAAGGTATGACTTCATGTCTAAAAACGTGACCTTTTTATCAATTTCACCTTTTTTCTTTTAATATTACATTCTTTTATACTTGTACATCTTGGACCATATACATCCTATGAGCTTCTAATTTGAATGAAATGGGATCCTACTTTGTACTTATTTTTGGATGAATAAATCTTGCGCAAGGCTGAAATGCACTTTTATGGTTGAATATTGCTCCGGTTCTTTATTTTCTTTTTCTTTCTTATCCCTTTCTAGGGATTTCAATGTTTAACATTATTTGATCTATAATTCCTGGATGTCCAACATATTCATGAACCATGAAATTGATTTTTGTATGAGATCTCTGTTGAATTACCATCTTCCTTAGAGCTAATCTTGATTCATGATGTTTCGATACTGGAAAAACTAGTCATATGATGGAGTTTCTTGATGTTATTAACTTTTGGTGCTTTATTTGTTCTTGAACATGCCCAAAGGAAGAAATGCTAGTTCTCCTTACCCTTTCATTCTCAAAGTTTATAGGGAATTGGGTAGGGTTCTTTTTTTTGTTTTGTTTTTACTTGTATCCTTCCATTTGTAGTTCTTTCTCGGCAAAGAGATATTGTGTTCCACTGAAATATCTAAACTTTTATATATTCATCTTTTAATTAAATTTCTCTTTTTGGTTTTTTTTTTAATTATTCTAATGTTGTGATGCAATGCGACAACCTGACGATATTGAGCTAATATGCTTAAGATTCCAGTTTCCCTTTTTAATCATAAAGTCAAAGTCAAAGTATCTCTTTTTAATATATAATAGTGTTTCATTATATAACAGGTAGTTTCTGTATGGTTACACCTACAATTTGTGCATTTATTATTGTAAACTTCCTTTTAAACTTTTTCTTTTCCTAATTTTATTGAGTGATGAATTTCTATTTTCGTATTGAGTCTAATCAAGACTTGGTTGTTCAGAAGGAGGCAGGAATTTCCAAAAGATCCTTGAAAGTTGAGGAGATCCCTGGGTTGAGTAAGATTCTACCTTTGGTTTTGATTTTGATTATCATTTTTAAATTAGACCAATTATTTTTGTGATTTTCAATATTTCTTTTTGACATTTTATCAATGAAACAAAATTATTTTTAAGCTTAAGGTAGTGCCCAGTAGGCAGTAGATTCTGATTTTTTTTTTTGGATAAGAAACAAAAAGGAACTTTCATTGACTGCAAGAGACAAAAAGACAGCTTAAGGGCAAAGGGATAACGCATCCCTTTCCAGCTACAAAAACCCTGTTCAATCTAAGTTGATTGTGAGTAGTATAATTACAAAACAGATTGTGTTGGGCACTCCAATTTGAGGCCGTAAACTGAACCAAATCACAAAAGTAGTTTAGAGACGTAAGCTTATTTGCAAAAACTCTCAAGTTCCTTTCCTTTCAAAGAAGCCAAAGAATCACTTTGGAGAGATTTATCCACAAAATCCTGGCCTTGCCTTTGAGCCACCAACCAGAAAACGCCTCAGCCATCCAGCTAATCACTTCTTCTAGTTTTTAACCACACAACCCAAATAACGTCCCAAAATGTTTCCAAACCTCCGAGGCAAAAGGTCAATGCAGCAACTGATGTGAGTGATTTTCAGCATTCCTTCCACACATTACACACATCTGGGGGGAATTAAGAGATTTGGGATTCTCTTTTGGACCATATCCATAGTATTTATTTTGCCCAGTGCCACAGTCCACAAGAAGAAAAGGACCCTTTTTGGAGCCTTCCCCTCCCACAACATCTTGCTCAAGTTTTTATCAAGAATACTTCTTTTCATATGAAGCGATTCTGATGCTGACTGTACCGAGAAATTTGCGAGTCATTAAGAGACCACACTATTAAGTCATCCCTTTGCGAGAGCCTAATCTGCAAAAGCAAGTAAGACAAGCCGTCCATCTGCTTCATCTCGCTGTCAAAGAGCCTTCTCCTCAGCTTTAAGTCCCGAGAAGAGGTAGACTCCCACATCTCCTGAATTTTGCAAACTTTGTCCTCTGAGATATTGAAAATGGAGGGGTAGACTAGTTTTCGAGGTTGATCAGTCAACCAAGGGTCCTCCCAAAACTGGATTTTGGCCCCTGAACCCACCTTCCACTTTATGTTTTGCTTGAAAAACGAGACAGCCTTTGCTATGTCCTTCTAAGGACTGTAAAGCCCATTCCAAGATTTGAGAGTCCTCTGGCCTTTAGCAAGGAAATCGCCAAACTTGCTAAAAATCACATGGCTCCTTCTTCCTTAAAAAAGCGCCAGGGCCATTTAGAAAGAAGGGAAAAATCGTCCAAGAGACTGAGGGGTTGAGTCACTCTCCCAATTTACTAAGTGGCTACCCTTCTTCCCTTCGGCTCCTCTCCACAAAAACTTCCTAAAAATCCTCTCTAACTTTTTGCAACCCTGATAGGAATTCTAAAAATGGATAAACAGTAGGAAGGAATACTAGAGAGAACCGCATTGATTAACATGGCTCTTCCACCTTTCGAAATGGGAAATCCTCTCCGTAAAGCCAACTTACTCCTGATCTTCAAAACAATTCAAAACAGTTTTTTGCTTTTGTTTTCAAATTTTTTTTAAATAACTATATTCACGGAATTTGTAGAGAAGGTTTTTGTCTACTTGATTCATTTTCTTACATGCCTATGCTTTTCATTGAAGAACAACTTAAATAATTTGGAAAAATCAATTATATAAACTATAAGGAAGGAGAAATGAATTTTAAAAGTAATTATATAAACATGTTTTGACTGAATTTTATCTGTTTTCTGCAAAAAAGCTCTGAAGATGCCGATAATTTTTTCATTCTCTGGCACCAGAAAACCATTTGCTATATCCTAAAGATTTCCCTCCTGCGCTCTTGAATGCGCTCTTGAATGGTGCAGATTTTCAACTCCTTGTTACCAAAAAAGTTGTCAGTTTGTAATAATTTTGATGGCAGTCTGTTTATTCAAATGTATTGATTAGTGTGCTACTTTTGATTATAGAGGACGCTGGATGGACTCCTGATCAATGGGGCTTCTCACGTTACAGAGCCTTGAACTCTGCTGACGGGATCTCAAATCAAAAACATTTGACTGTGTTCATGCGGTCACTTCTCAAGGCAAGTTTCTCGTTTAAGTTCACTTGCTTACTTTCATTTTTCATTTTTTGGTATTCATTTTGATTTTAGTATAATTTTACTTAGATTAAGTATGTGCACCTAACCAAGTACACTAATGATATCATCTAACTACCCTTGCAAAATCAAGCTGGAAGTGGCCGTGTTTTGAGTTTCCATTTAAAAAAGAGGAGAGAGAGAGTGACCACGCCTGCCGCGTTTAATCTACTCTAGTATCATTGTCTATCCAAAATGTTTTTATGAAAGAGACGCTGGCGGTGACTGCCATCCCTATTCAACTAAATTGCTTTAGCAATCTATGCATTCACTTGTATATCTGTATTGTGGTTTCTTCCATTTGCACTTAAATTTGGCATTTGCAGCTGCTTTCTCCTTGTATCTATTGATTGATTCTTACTGCTATTTTTCCACACTGGCAGTCAATGCTCGATCATGTTGACGCATGGCCATTCAAGGAACCAGTGGATTCTCGTGATGTGCCTGATTATTATGAAATTATTAAGGATCCAGTGGGTAAGAACTCTCACGTTAACAAATTAGTCTCATGGTTCTCTGCTACATTCTTTGGATATTAGTATGGGAATTCTTTTGCGTTTTGTTGCTAGCGCTACTTTCTTACAGTCTGTTGGAGCAGTTCCTTGGCTTTGAATGGTTGATAGTTTTTCTTTTTCCCCTCTCCTTTTTTTTCACTTATCTATGAAATACCCCTTTCTTATATAAAAAAAAGGGAAAAAGAAAATTATGGTGGGTGACGTAAAGTTGTAGGATGACATCTAATACAGTACAACCCTCTCATGTTTCAGCTCGTGTGCATTAAGATAACTTGCTTATTTGAACCACAAATCATTTGTGTGTTGCACATAGATTATATATATATCTAGCTCTAGTATGTTCAACATTACAGTTTTCTTTTGTTGGCGATCTATTTTTTTAATCATTTTCAGTTTTAAACATACCATGATCTCGAATTTGGCATCATTTTAGAAGCGGACCTGCACCTAAACGGAGTTTATTGTTTCTTGTCGCAAGACAAAACTCTCTATGTTGATTGGTGCATCCCTTGTACTCATGTTATATGATACAATGACTTGTTAACTCACTGATTATATTTGACAAGATTTCATGCTCTGTTTGACAATATGCTATAGATCTAAAGACGATGTCTAAGAGGGTGGAGTCAGAACAATATTACGTCACTTTCGAGATGTTTGTTGCAGATGTGAGAAGAATGTTTGGTAATGCACGTACGTACAATGCTCCCGAGACCATTTATTATAAATGTGCCACAAGGTACGATGCCATGAATCTTGTTGTGCCTTTCTCTTCTCCCTCCTGTTGACTTACCCATGTTCTTTGCAGGCTAGAAGCACATTTTCAAAGTAGACTTGAATCAGGTTTACAATCTGCTAACAAAATTCAACCATGACGTTTTGCAGTGAAGATAAAGCTTAGTTGTACAGATTTTTTTCACTAGTAACTTTATTACAATCAATTCTAGCATTTCCTTCTAACCGTAATTCTTAATTGTTCAGTGAGGATTTTCCCAACTTCTTCTCCACCCGATAGATCAACTGATTGTATTACATCTTTCTAGTATACTTTATAAATGAGATAGAGCATAGCTTAGATTCCTTGATGTGTTTAGTGTAAAGGATTCATAACACTCATTTTGTTGTCAGATCACCCTATCATAAATAGGCTTTAATCTTTCTATTTATAGTGGAGTGATATGAACCAAGTCTTTTGATGATTGCATATTTGTAACTTCACAAGACAAAAATTTGACAAGCGGGATTCTAATCATGGATTGAGTGCTCTTATCATAAACGAGCTCATGCAATTGATCTAACTCTTGTTTAGTGTCGTCTCGTCTCATTATTGAGCTTCTCCTTCGATAGCAATATTTGTAGGGTTATTAGAATAAACATAACTTCACAAAACACCTTTGAAATTCTCTTCACCCATTAGTTCACATTGTTTTGCTAATGCCATGTAAAAATAACAGTGTATTTGAGTATTATCTATAAGAATGAACAAATGTTTAAATATAAAAAATAGAATGTATTTTTAGCTCTTTGAGAAATGAGACGTTGTCTCTTACAGGTAAAGTATTAAGTTTCGTATAAAGTGAGTTATAACAATTATAGGATTATCAACTTTATTTTGATGGTAAGGGTTCAAATCTAGAACCTCTTAGAAGACATAAAAATGGTCTCACTCCCAAAAAAACAAAAATATTTGATTGTAAAATTTGAAATATCAAATCTTAGACTGAGGGACATTTGGGTAAAATTCAGGTTTGGATTTTGGAAAGAGAGGGTAGTTTAAGGAAATATAATGTACAAATGGGCCGGCGCTGGCAATTACCCGACCCTAAAGTCAAAACAATAAGCACTGTAGCGTTCTAGGTTCATCCATGGCGCGAAAGTCATCTCCCCCATTGCTTTGAGCAAACCCTAACCACATTTGCATTTGTTCTTGTACATGTTACCTACGCTAACGCTATTCTATTCTCAGCGCATTTTCCACCCCACACCCACATTTCCATTTTGGCTCCACCCGTCTCCCCCCATGCCCTTCGCAAATGCTGATGTATTATTCAACGACTTTGTTTTCCTGG
Source organism: Telfairia occidentalis (assembly GCA_026257165.2). Taxonomy (NCBI): domain Eukaryota; kingdom Viridiplantae; phylum Streptophyta; class Magnoliopsida; order Cucurbitales; family Cucurbitaceae; genus Telfairia; species Telfairia occidentalis. The sequence goes on from JAOANK020000076.1 coordinate 217,218, forward strand.
AAAATAATCTTCCGTATTTTCCCGGGAATTGGGGCCGCGCCTGAAATTGTACCTCCACGATTTCTCAACGTACCGGGTCACCCATCACGAGGAAGAAGACTTATTTTATGCACCATTATTTCCTCCTCCATCCAGCAGCCGGGTCGGATCCATGGACTAGGAATAGTCTGTACAGCAACGAGGAGACGTTAGTAAATTGGCTGCAGGAGCTGCGGGACAGGATCCCAATGCGTTACACGGAATTATTGATGAAATTAAGAATAGTATTTTGCTCGTATCAGATTTCGGGAGATTGACGGCAGACCGAGCTTCATTAGTCGAGGACGTAATTTTTTCGTACTCTCATCAGATCGTAAAATGGTGACATTAGTCTCGTAGCCTCGCAAGACCTTGTTGTCCTTCGTTGGCACCGGTTCCAGAAAGAGGTATTTGTTCTGATGTGGCATTCTAGTTATCTTCGTTTGTTTCGAGTCTTTTTGAACTCGCAAACAGTTTCTGTTTTCAATCGAGGTCCCAGCTATATAGTTTTGTTCTGGTTGAAATCAAAATAAAAAATATTGTGCAGGTTTAGATCTATCAGTCGACAAATGAACCAAATAAAACTAAATGCAATCTTTGTAAACAATCCCTCTGTTATAATTAGAGATAACTCCATGAGTAGTTGATTAAGAGAGCAGAGCTGAATGCTATTCGATACAAGTGAAATTAGTTACACATCTATAACCCATAATACCAAAATCCTATTCGAAGGGTCATCTTTTTCTTCTTCTTTTTCCCGGTTCATAGGTTTACCATTGATTTAAAGTTTAAACTAACTGGACATCTGATTTTAATTTCTTGTTTGACTGAATTGATGATAATAAGTATTTGTCTATTGGACCAAATGGGACAACTTGGTTCTCTCTTCTATACTAGTTTGTACAATCGAACGAGTGAGATGATTAGAGGGTGCTTGGCCTTTTTTTATGCAGATTTCTCTTTTGTTCTTTCATTCGTTCAAATGAAGGTTGTTGGTACTATATAGAATAGTTTATATTCCCATGATTGGTGGATGTTTTTGTGAGCGTGTAGATAGCTGGCATTCTGGTTTAGCATGTGTAGTATCATTTTTGCCTCGAAGTATTTCTATCTTTCTTAGTAGTAAAGATTCGTGACATACCTTTCCAAATACTTGAGAAAGCAGATGTCATAATAGAACATAAAACTCAATCGGAGAGCCAAATTGCTCATGGAAATTCTGTCTACAACCTGCGGTGATAATCCCTCAGCTTCGTTTTTTGATGCTGTAGGCTTGTGTGACCCGGAGATTGTTTGATTTGCCTTTTGAACGTATAACGGACTACAGATGATAAATTGGCAGTATCTGTGGACTGTACCCCGGCTGTGAAGCCTGGATTATTAGTTTTGAGACCAAGGGCAATATCTACATGAACGCTTCTGGCATATCAAGAACAGATGAAAGAGGTTAGTATAATTTGAGTATATTGTTCTGTTTCCGTCCTAATTTACCGTGACGAGGAGATTTCTTGGTATTCTTGCTTTGCTTTGGTGTCTTTTTGAAATTTTTATTAACCTTGTTTGAATATAAAATTTTGTAATGAAACTGAAGCAGATAAATAGTATACGGTGAAATGCCATATTTTGATTGAGAAATAAACTAAATTCTGGTGATAGGTATGTATAATTTGCATGGAGGTTTATGAAATGGACAACTTGTGGTGGTTGATTAAGAAGCCTAAACAAGATAATGCGGCTAGACCAAGAGTGGTTTTAATCATTCTGCTTTAACATAGTCCCGTTTCTTGCAACAACTCTCAGTTTAACTAGCATAATTGGTTTGTACTTCCTTTAATCCACCTTGAACTTGCTCTACACAGGTGAATTATATTTTGAGTCAAAAGGGACAACAATGAATGAGACAGGGGCCAAGTCTCACAAAAGCTACCCACAATTAAACTAATGATTATTGGTGATAGCAAGCTTGTTCAGGAAGAATTGAATGAATGGATTAAACTGCTTCTGTCTATGTTGGAACTTGAGTGAATTAATCAAAACCAGAAAGTATACTCGCACAGGCACAGTCTTCGAGATCCTGCTCTAAAGGAGAGAGAAACAGCCTGATTACATGCATGTTAATCTCAGCCGTGGAAGTTTTTTTTCTTTTTTTTCCCGTCTTCTTCTGATTAAGAAGCCATTACTGCGTAATCAAGTAGGTTCCAGTGTCCATCAGTTTCTGTTGCTCCATTTTCAGCTCACCCTGAAGCTACATGCTAACCTGCTGGAGCGTGTTCTTCTTTGTTAGAAGTTATTTGTTGAGAATGTAATACTTGAAGTTAGTAGGCAGATCAAATCAGATGATCGTTGTAACATTTGTCTCGTGCCACTGACTTCAACTGTCTAACTATTGATGTAAATCCGTTGCTTTATAGAGAATAACAAAACAGATTTCTGAGTTTCTTTTTTGTCTCCACATGTGGACCTAACTCCTAATGCCAAAAAGTAATAAGCACTTGATAAAGTGATAGCTAAGCTAGAATTTTCAATGGGGTAATTTTTTTTTAGCAAATATAATAAATTTGGACGAAAATCATTAATCAATTGAACTAGTAATTGCTCATTATAAGACATAAGGTTATAATATGCTGATTTATTTTTTCTTCGACGGAAATAATATGGTTGGTTGGGCATTTGAATATGTTCAAATTATATATAATATATAATATCAGAAAGGACTAAAGAGGTAATGAATTAAATGTTGTAAGTTAAGGTACTTTACCTTGTTCTATGGAAAAATCAATCTCATTGAAAAAAAAAAAAGAAATCTCGACGAATTATAATATTATGAGCTAATATGGAATTAACAATTCCATTGGAGGTGGAGGAGGGTAGTGAGGTGCTATAGCAAATGGGAATGGATTCCATTCGATGAGCACAGAAATTTTTTGAACGAGATCTACCACCGGACTCGACTTGCATTGCAAAGACCTGAGAGTTCATTTCTGTTTCCTTCGTCCACCCGCAACTTCCTTTTTCGATCTGTCTGAAGCACTTCATCTCGATCTCTATCGCTTTGGAATTCAACTACTGAATGTGATCTTTGGAGCTCGCAATTAGTTCATGATTCTAAGATTTTGAGAATGGAGTCCCAGCCTTCCCAATCGGGAAGGTCCCCGACTGAATATTCCAGCCTTTTCAGTAGAGAAAAGAGTCTTGGTCGAACTACTTCCTCCTCCTCGGCTAAATCGAACTCCGATTCCAGCAGCCAGAGCTTGTCTTCAATTCTCAACAACCCACACGCTGGCAAATCCGATGCGTCGTGGGTTGGCTGGTGGTCGTCTTCCTCCACCGTCAACCCACCTGAGTTCTTGCCCCTGGCTTCCACCATAGCCTCATCCGAAGTTACTCGATTCGATTTTAACAACTACACGGCCTTGATCTCGGATTCTTATCATCGATTCGAGGACATACGGAACCATTCCAGCAAAGAGAACGTCGGCTTGGATAACATTGGGGGCCAGGGGGAAGCCCTTGTGGCGTGTTTGAGAGAGGTTCCGGCGCTTTACTTCAAGGAGGATTTCGCATTGGAGGACGGGGCGACATTCCGTGCAGCCTGCCCCTTCTCGAACGTATCGCAGAATTTGGTGCTGCAAGAGAAGCTTTCGCATTATTTAGATGTGGTGGAGTTGCATTTAGTCAAGGAAATTTCACTGCGTTCTAATTCTTTCTTCGAGGCTCAGGGGCAGCTACAGGACTTAAATGTGAAGATAGTGGAGGGATGTAGCCGGATACGGCAATTAAAGGAGACCATACGGCTTTTGGATGTTGATTTAGTGGATTCTGCCAGGGAAATTCAGGAGCAGAATGCGACCAGGAACAATTTGTTGGCTCTTCAGCAGAAATTGAAGCTTATTTTATATGTTAATCAGGCCATTTCAGCTCTTAAATTGGTACTTTAATCATTCTATTTCATCATACTTACGGTACAATTTACTTGCTATAATTTCTTTGCGCTGCTCGGATGTGCCTGTCATTCCTAAGTTTTTACCTAATGTACTTACTTGGAGCCATAGAAAATAGCAACTGTTGGAGTGTGTGCTTTTACGTTTCAATCTGAATGCTTGAACGCTTATAATTGGATCTTTCAGAGCACAATCCTATGGCCATGTTCATTCTTGAAGCTGTTAGTGATTAAGAACAATGAAAATTTGCTAATTCTTTTAGAATGATACGGGAAGCTAACGTATTCAGGACTTGTGCAGTGGTTCTTAGACTCTGTCATGGGATTACCAAGGTAATCCTGATGCGTAGGTATCCTAAGAAAATAATGCTTTGTTCTTCTGTTTTTTCTTTTTTTTGAACTAGAAACAACTTTTCATTGATATATGAAAAGAAAAAATGTTCAAAGATACAACCCTCTAAAGAGAGTGAAAAAAGAGAAAAGTAAAATGTCCTGAAGGAATAAACTTCCAAAATTACAAGGAGAAATAATGGAAAACAAAATTTCCTTGGAATACGTCGATTAACATGATAAAAGGAACAACTCCACGTCAATCTTCTGCATAGAAAATGCTGCAACACTCCTATATGCTGATTTTTTAACCAAGATCATCCATCCATAAAAAATATTGAGAACAAAAAGATCTTCTGCTAATGGACAAACAATCTGATCAACTACCATCTCCTTAACTTGCCTAGACAGAATTCCACGAGTTTTTAAACTACTCTTGGATGATGATGCCATATCAAACTCTATACCATCCTTTTGGCTAGATTAGGCAAGAAAACCCTAGAGGAACTGACTTTTTGCTATGCAATGCAATCTCAAAGAGCATCTATTATCAATGTCAGTTGAAGATAATTCCATATTTTCTTTTTTGAATTTTTTCATACTTTTGGTTGAATTTTCTCCCGAAGAACGCTCGGAAGACCACCTTAGTGTATTGAAATCTCTACTAAGACCACCTCTTGTTATTCTGTTAAGAGGTCCTAACATCCAAGATAAAAATTCAAATGAAGATTCTTACTCCTGTCTTTCTCCAAGTTGGTGCATCATGTGTAAAAGAATTTAGGAATTGACAGATCATTGTTTTCTTTAAAGCCTTTTTAGCATTGGATTATGGACAAGCGGGGTTGTACACGTACTGCTGCTGAGAGGGACTGCACACATTATTCTGCTTTCTGTTGTTGTCATGACTTCTAAAAGAAGGCCAAAAATTTGTGGCGTAATGCCATTAGAGCTATTTCGTGGGAGGTTTGATTAGAAATAGTCTTTCCTGAAGAATAGGGCGGATGGAGTCTTGATGAACGTTAAGCTTTTATTTCCTCCAATTGGAATGCTTTACATAGATATTTTTTTAGTTATTATTTTTTTTTGTCTGTGTGCCAATTGAAAATGAGGGTTTTTGTGCAATTGGAATGCTTTACATTTTTTTGTGGTAGATTAATGTTGTTTTTTTTCTTTAATAAACCTTCAACAAAACTTGTGATTGCGAAAGAGAAAGCATGTACTGTGTAAGTTCTCTTCTCTTTACTCTTTATAAAGTAAAGGTATGATGATGTTGGCCATAGGACTCCAATCTAGTAGTGATGGTTGAAGCTAGTATCAATTGATTTATACTTTTGTCTTACAGCTTGTAGCATCAGCAGATTGTGCTGGGGCTTTGGATGTGACTGATGATTTACTACAGCTACTGGTATTTTCTCATCCAGTGAAGTAGATAATTTTTCCTTTTAAAATATATATTATCTATCTGTCACGTACAAGTTCTATTCAGATTCTAGCGTGATGACAATGTAGTCTTTATATGCTCTATACTGCCTACACGCGAATTAGCTTCCGAGGTCAAGCAGTCTCAATTTCACTACAGGATTGATTTGCGAATGAATGCTGGGCTGGGCCACCTCGAATGGCGTGAGCCGCATGCGGGGAGACCCGCACGTACGGTTTTTAGGGGGATCTGGTCGAAAGACCGGCCGGCGCCCACCCGACTAGAGGGGCCCCTATTAATAAGTTCCTTCTAGTTACGTTTTAAGAGTTTTTAATTTTTTTTAAATAATAATATTTTTAAGCTTTTGAATTAAGAAATATAAGATTCAATAAAAATGGAGAAATAAATACAAAAATCTAGGAGGATATCAGTCTTGTAAGAAAGTAAAAAAAGAGATGATCCAGACGCTGGATCATTCACATTGTAATTAAGAAATTGAATTTGTAGTGCCTATTCCCAGAAGTACCTTTTTTTATTTATGTCTGAGTAATCTGTTCATTCCATTCATCAAGATATGGGGGAAACTGAAACATTCTAGCACTCTGCCTATCACTCGAAGGAGGAAACCGAAACAACAAACTTGGTTTACATTTTTTGTTGACAATTTATTTCCATTCCGAAAAGTTATTATGTTGGCTTAGATCACACCAAAATTTCTTGGTTTATGTAAAAGTAAATGTTTATTCGTTTAATTTCTTGTGTGCTTTAGGAGGGTGATGAACTTGCTGGTCTACATTGCTTTCGCCACCTGCGTGATCATGTAGCAGCATCAATTGAATCCATAACCAGGTAATATATCATACTTCTTGTTTTACAAGTGAGAAACAATTGGAAAGAATAATTTGGTGTTTATTAACATCCAGTTACTTCTTTAGTACACATTTGGGGGAATCTTATCTATCTTTACATTTTACAGCTTTCTGTTTTGAACCTAGCCATTTTATACTGCAACCATTAACCATCAAATATTTAACTAATGCTATGCCTGTTCCGAGTTACCTTTATCATGTGGGAAGCTGTTAAATTCAGTATGTTGGTAGAAATGGCTGTCCGCTTCATTTCCTTCTTTTTTCCTTTTTGTTGATGGAAAAGAACTATATAGCTGTGTTAAGGGTGTATGAAGTACATCTGAAGGTTCAAAAGGTGAGTAAAGTCTACTTATAATTTTGCTTCACTGGTTGAACGATTAATACTTAAATCTTGAAGCAAAATCTTAAAATCTATCCCGTTTTATTTTTTTAACCGAGTGTCCAAGTCAGCTGATGTGGATCTTAATTAATTCTACTGGACAATTGACCATTTGGTCAACCCAAGAGGATTAAAGTTTACCCTAGAAATCATAGACAAAATGAGATTCTACCTGTTTTGATCTCTTTCAGCTTTATGGTTCCTGGCTACACTCATATTTTTGAACGTTCAGTTAAATGTAGAACTGTAGCCCTGATTGTGACAGCATCTACAGTAGAAGCAAGAGAATTTCACTCAATGACATGATAAGACAGTGCAGCGTTAATATTTAAAAACTTTTAATACTTGTACAAAAGTAGCATATTGTGTGGTTTTTAAAATATGACAGGTAAGATGTTACTGCTTGTTTCTTATTTTGCATCTTAGCGTTTTAGTAACTTTGAAAATGAGTTGCAATGGATGTAATATACTGTTTTTATTATACTATTTTTGTAATTCGCTCCAGAAACTATTAATATATTAGTTTTCTGGTGTAGCATTCTTTCAGCAGAATTTATGCGTGCCTCAATTCATGATGCTGGAGATGTAGATCTCGTAATTATATCTGAAACAAAAGCAAGGGCGACAAATTTAATGAATGGAAAGGACGAAGTAAGTAAAATATTAGTGTAAAATGCCTTAAAAATATTTTTTTCTTCTGGTTCTCTGGTTTATCTTTTTCTTGTTAGTTGAACTGAAGGATTGCTAATATTTTTTTTGTATGCAATATATTGTTACTTCAAAAAGAATGTTCTTGTTTCTCAGGTTAATTACCTAGATTGTAATAATACATTTGTTTATGTCATCTTTGGCAAAATCAGTTAATTAAGCAGTGAATTTGATTCTGCTAACAATTACATAGAATTCTGTGTTTCTGAAATTTTTATTCACTGTTAGTAATTACATAGAATTCTGTATTTCTCTTATTGTTATTACTTGAGGACCAGTATATAATTTTGTTGCATGTAACGTGAGGAATTAAAACTGTGGCAGGTCAAGTTGGATGAGGAAGAAACCTCCAACTTCCGTGATCGCCTTCTTCCTATCATCATTGGATTGCTTAGGACCGTAAGTTCTCATTATTATACTACATTGTTTTGGTTGAAGAATAATTTCTTGATCCTTGCACTCTGATTGGACGTTGGAACACCCCCTTGATTTTTACATGAAGATTCATAACCCATCAACTACCTTGTCAGTTTATCTTGCTAATTGTTATAATCCAGACAGGAACTGATCACTCATACTTTCACAGCACAAATGCATGCAATGTTTTGATGTGATTAATCAGTCTTATGGTCAGTTTAGAGATGTTGATATGTACCCTAGATAGGGTTCTTGATATGGTTTATTACAAGCATTAGAGTTATCTAACTGTAGGTTTTGAAGCTTGTATACGGAGTTGGATGATCTTCAAATATTGATTTTCAACTCTGAACTGATTTAATTACATATGATGATTTCTCCAGGCCAAGCTTCCCTCTGTGTTGAGATTATATCGTGATGCAGTTACAGCTGATATGAAAACTGCTATTAAGAATGCAGTGGCAGAATTACTTCCTGTTCTTCTGATGAGACCTCTAGACTCAGATTTTGCACCCGGAGAGAGAACGATGGATGCAGATGGTGAGAAGTAGCTGAATCTTGATATCGATCTGTTTGTACAATAATAATATTTGATTTATCTTTTTTTATTTAAAACAGAATGAATTTCATCCATATTTGTGTACACGATTGAAGTAATTTCTTTAAAGATGATGAATTACACTAAAGAGTTAATATAAAAAGTCCTACTGAAAAATCAACAGCCTGAATGAAATCATATCACCAATGAGGTGATAGGCTATAGTTGAGTTTTTAATTGTCATGACCGATGTAGTGATATATATATTGGTAAGAAACCAAACTTTCATTGAGCCAAATGAAATAATATTCTTTTACATTTAAATCTATGTTTCTTATTAAGATATATTTTAACGTGTGTGTCATTCAGTCAGCAATTTTTAAGTTTCTTTAACGCTTCTTTATTTCCCTGTTTTCTTTTATGTGAATGATTTTACAATTAATTTATGACTCAGGTGGAGGTGCATCACTCGCAAGCAAGCTTAGGGGCCTGTCATCTGAAGGCTTTGTTCAACTTTTGAATGCCATTTTCAAGATTGTACAGGTAATTTTACTTGCTTAAATCTACTCTCCATAAGACACTTAATTTGCCCTTAGTTGCTTCATTTTATGATTGATTTAGTTTCGTAAATTTAATTTGTTGGGAGTTGGGCTACGGACAAAAATGTTAATATTAAAAAGTAAAAAGAAAAAAAGGTTGAGGTTCCAGAGTGGTGGATGTTGAAATCAATGGAAGCTTGATGCAGATCATTTTTTTATAAGAAACAAAGGAACTTCATTGAAAGAGGCAAAAGGGAGAAAAAAAGCCTAAGGGCTTGGAGGAGACCCGCACCTAGGGACTACATATTAAGAGCTTTCCAATCATTAATAATCATCGAAAGACTGTAATTACCAAAGAATTTTGATTGTAGAAAATACCACCACGACGCGATATTCTGTCCATAATTACAAAAAGAATTAAAAGAAGAAGGCTTATTTGCAAAAGTTCTAAGGTTCCTTTTCTTCCATAAACGTCAAAGAAAAGCTCTAATTGCACAATTCCACAAAATCTTTGATTTTTCTTTGAAATGCCAGGCATTTAGGGCTTCAAGAAGCCAATCGTCCACCTTTTTTGGAAGACAAATGGATAAACCAACCTTCTCATATACAAAATGCCACCGTTTGATAGCAAAAGGAACGTGGAGGAATATGTGGTCCAAGGATTCCCTCTCCTTGGAGCACAGCCTGTAAATTGACGGAGAAAGGGCGAAGCAACAAATTTCCTTTGGAGCTTTTCGTCTGTATTGAGGCTTCAGTAAGCTAAAGACCAAAGAAACACCTTCAGTTGCTTTGGAGTTTCAAATTAACCAAAGGGATGGTAGCCTTTGTTGATCTAGTGGTGAGGTTCAGGAAAGCCGATTGAGAAGTAAACTTCCCCATGGAATCCAGGGACCAACTAATTCTATCCATCCCTCCACCGAGTGACACTAAACTCATAATTTCAAGTAGGGCCACCCAGAAGCCCATCCTCAAGCCCAAATTCCATACTTGGCTTATCCCAACAATTAGAATCGAGGCCCCTTTTTGGTAGGAAGTCAGATAAAGCTCCTGAAATCTCTGCGGCCAGGCAAATGGTGAATTCAAGCATCCTTACAGAAACAAATTTTCATAACAGTCGCTACTTTAATTTACTAAACGAGAAAATGTGGGGATATTTTTGGCAATATCAACCCATGGTTTAATCCCTTTCTTCCCTCTAAGAACCTTCGTCAGCCTCCCTAGTGAATCCAAACCACAATGGCCTTCCTCTAGAGAGAATTCTCCTCTTGAGTAAATCTCCTCAACCATTTCATCAACATAGAGGTGTTTCTTTGATTGAGTGAGCCAATACTGCAGCCTCTGTGGGAGGTAGGGAGCGAAACCCAACTCCATTGTAAGAAAAACCCAACTCTAGCTTGTTACAGATCATGAAACTAGCAAGCTTGTGAAATGGGAGATTTCTTTGGCCTTCCCTCAACTATATTTTTGGCTGACTTACTTTGGTTTAAGGTTCTTATAAAGTAATTGGTTTGGTGTAAGGCTAGGGTGGATATCTTATCTTCATCTCTTTTGTTTTCTATCATTAATGAAGTACTCTGTCCTAGGACAAAAACAAGCATGGTGTGAACCACCATGGATTGACCTAGTGGTCTACAAGGGCCAATGTAAACAGTAAATGACTTTGTAGGAATAGGTTCAAGTCATGGTGGCAACCTACCATCCTACGAGTTACCTGGGCAACCAAATGTAGTAGGGTCAAACAATTTTTCCATAAGAATAGTCGGCATGCGTGCAAGTTGGCTTGGATACTCACGAATATTAAAAGGAAAAAAAAAAGGTGTGATGTAGGTTGCTGGTTCTATTTTCAATAAGCTATCCTGATTCTAGTGGGGTTTCTAGTTCTCTATCTCAATAGGTTCTTCTAATTGATGAATATTACATGGACATTACAGGTTCAGTAATGGTTGTTTGTTGTTTTGGGTTTTATTAGGTGGAATAGTGGTTTCAAGTTTAGGAATGGCTGTCTCTGGTTCTAAGATTGCTGTTAGAGGCTTAACGGCATGGGCCTCTTTCGAAAGAATTGAATTAAACAATTAAGGGAGAACGTGTTTCATCTACTTATCTTCTTCTGCAGTTTTTTATTTTTTATTTTTTATTTTTCGAAGAGAAACATGGATTTCATTGATTAATGAAATAATACAAAAGGATGGGAGAGAACCAAGATCCCGAAAATGGAGTTACAAAAAGACCATCTATTTGGCCAAAAGTATAGAAAGACTAGAGAAAGGCTTCTAGCATTTACACCAATAAAGAGCATTATTAAAAAAGGAATCAAAGGATTCCTTGGAATCATTGAAGATACAATCATTTCCTTCAATCCAAAACTTCCAAAAGAAGGCCCGAACCACATTCAGCCATGAAATCTTTTCCTCCCCCTTGGAAGGATGGCCCATGAGGACACTGGAAGTGTAATCCTTGATCTGCAGAGGAAGAGCCGTGTACCATTTGAAGGTGCTGAGCATGAAGGACCAAAAACTATGGGCAAATGGGCAGGCAGTATGCACAAAGAGGAGGCAGAGTTTCATTGCTTCTATAGCACATATGGCAGCATCCTGGAGAGAGTGAAATATACGGATTCCTTTTTTGAATTTTGTCATGCATGTTGATGCCTTCATGGGAAAGCCCCCGTAAGAATAGTTTAATCTTCTTGGGGTAGCAATCTTACCAAATTACTTTATAGAGAGGGTTGTCCCCAGTTTCTTCTTGAAGACTGTTACTATTAACCAAAAACAAGGAGCACAAAACAAGGAGGACAAGACATTCTCTTGAAGGGCCAAATTAGTTATTCATTTAGTTGCCTTAAAGATAAAATTCCTCTGAGCTCCTTACATTTGTTATACTCTTTTCTTCTCCAATGTAAAGATTGGAGGTAAAAATCTTCTTAATCTAATTTAGGTATTTGAGCATACATATAGCTTAAGACTAATTAGCCTATCCAAATATGTGGTAGTAGGCATTAACATCTCAATATAGGAGCTAAATCAGGTTTGTGGTTTGGTAGTGCAACAAAGCAGAGTTGGTCCATCACCGTTTTGGCATTGATCTGGAAAGTTTCTTGAACAGAGTAAATGAAGTTGTGATATTTCTAGAAGTCATCATACACCACGTTTTGCAACATACTGAAATTTTATCGGATGCATTATGATCTCTTTTCATTTAGTGAATGCAGGTACATTTGGTGCGTGCTGCAGAAGTGAAAAAGTCTATCGAATGGATTATGTGCAACCTTGATGGGCATTATGCTGCAGATTCAGTTGCTGCTGCAATTGCTATTGGTGCTGCCGCTGCTGGTACAGCTCAAGATAGTGATAATCAAGTTGGTTTGCTTCTTCCACATTTACCTCAACGAGTAGCTGCCAAGGTTACTTCCTTACAGGCAAAAGCAAATGATGCAGCAAATCCTTCAAATGTGTCTAGAAATTTCAGGTCAAATGTTGCTTTGTTTTGATAGTTTTAGGTTAATTATTTAGGATATATTGGTTAGAGGAGCTTCTCATACATTCTTTATGTCTGGACTTGTTACTCTACTTATTATCATACTTGATTTACAGATGCTAGCATCTACTCTCTCACTCTCTTCCTCTCACTGCTATATTTTGGTTGATAAAGAAGTAATATTTAGAACTTGGATAAAGTTCTCCCAGTTCAAGTTACAAATTGAGGTTTTATGCGAGGACACCAACATTCCTAAAAAAGCTATTAGAATACCTAAAGATTGGATATCATAAATTTGACAATAGAGTAGTTTGTATTGCACGTTTGTTCATCTTTTAGTCGAATACTTTAAGAAAGAATAAAATTACAAATTTGGACACTCTTACTGCTTACTGCCTTCCTGCTGCACCTGATCCATCTATGTTATGAGCTGGGACATCGAAGAAAGTGCCTGTATTAGAGATAATCTTTAGCTCTGCTTCTAATATTTAGACCAGTAGTTTGAATTTGATGGACGTTTAACAAATTCTTTTTTTTTTTTAAATGATAATATAATCCAATCTATCTGGGTATGGTGCTTTGAAGCACCATTCTTAATGGCCGTTTAAGAAATACATAGAGAAACTTATTCTTCATTGTTTTTTTGTGTTTAAAAGATTGCTGCTAACTTGATGAGTATTTAATTTTTGATACATTCCATCTTTTCTTTACAACGTTGTTATTATTCTTGACTGTTGAAGCATTTTGATTGTAAACAGAACTGATGTACTGCGAGAAAATACGGAAGCTGTTTTTGCAGCTTGTGATGCTGCTCATGGAAGATGGGCTAAACTTCTTGGTGTTCGCATTCTAGTTCATCCAAAGTTGAGACTTCAGGAGTTTTTAAGCATATACAACATTACACAGGATTTTATAACTGCCACTGAAAAGGTACTCAAAATTTTATCTGGAATTAAGGGTATTCATTCATAGCTAATCAGAACATTCATGATTCCATCATTCTTCTAACTTAAACAGATTGGTGGAAGGTTGGGATATAGCATTCGTGGAACTTTGCAGTCACAGGCCAAAGCTTTTGTTGATTTTCAGCATGAATCTCGTGTAAGTTGACTACTCTTTCTTTCTTTCTTTTGAATTGCTGTCGTACATAAATATTATTCATGTTCATCAATTTATGGCATTGTAGATGACAAAAATAAAAGCAGTGCTTGATCAGGAAACATGGGTTGAAGTGGATGTTCCTGACGAATTTCAATCTATAGCTGAAGCATTATGTTCTCAAGAACTGCTTTCTGCAAAAATGGATGATGCTCAGGGTAATATGGAACGAAGCTACAGTGATATGGCTACAAATAATGATGATTCACACATTGTAGGTGGTGGATCACTAAATGCTCAAGAGCACTCTGAGCTGACTGAATCAAGTGACATGACTGGAGGAAATACGGAACATGTGAAGTCTACTCCTGCGGAGAAAATTGAAAAGAGTAAAGCTGATGTCATAATTTCTACAACACAAATTAACAATACTAGTGTAAAGGAACGTGGAAAATCAAGCTCTCAAACTTTGCAATACAAAGGCATTGGTTATCACATGGTAAACTGGTCAGTTTCTTCTTTCTTTTATACATTTTCTGGACTATATATCTATTCCTTGCTCCCTCCTCCACAAACATCCTTAAATAAATTGGTCGATGCGTAGTTGTTGGCCCTGACTTAACCCATTTGATCATTTGTTGTTAAATTCTGTCTTACTCTTTATTTGGAGCTTCTTTATTCCTTGTGATAGCAATTGTCACATTGAATTATATATTGTATTTTTTCTCCTAAGCACAATGGTACTGATGTACACCATGGTTTATTAATTTTAATTAGCTTCATGAACTTTATTTTGTTTGCTGCTGGGGTCTCTAAAGTATGTTTCTTCTATTATGGTATCTTTCCCAGTGGGTTGATCTTGCTCAAGATGTTGTCGGAGTACATTGACATGAATGATTCTGTTCCAGCGCTATCTTCTGAAGTCGTTCATCGTGTTGTGGAAATTCTCAAATTTTTCAATACAAGGACTTGTCAACTTGTTCTTGGAGCTGGTGCTATGCAGGTACTTTAATTGGACACATTGTATGTAGTTAATGCAATGCTTCTTGATTTGTTTCTTTGGTTATTATTTTACCTTCAAATCTGAAATCCTTTGATCCCTGGATTTGTTTGTGATGTCTCCGTGTATTGACTGTTAAATCATTGAAAATAATGTGGGATTTTCATTTTTTTCTTGATGTATTGTTGTTTGAATATTTATGAATCTTTATCCCATATCGCTTTGTTGATCATGCTTACCACGGAAACTATAATTTTCAAATGCTAGGTTGGTCACTCTCCTCCTAAACACTGAATTTATGTGGTGTTCCAGGTGTCTGGTTTGAAGTCCATCACATCCAAACACTTGGCCCTGGCCAGTCAAGTTATCAGTTTTACTTGGGCCATTATTCCTGGTACGTTGTAACAAATCTTAAAGGCTCCAACTTTAATTCCCTATTGTCGCTATTCTCACGGGCCAATGCCAATCAATTTTATGTCCAACAAACCATATTTGGCCTCGCCCTCTATGTCTTCATTGCCGCCTACAACTAAAAAGAAATCTTTTTTTGTTTGGATTTTTTTTACTATTATTATTTACCATTAAGAAGAAATCTGGAAGATATATGCAAATAAGGTGGACATAAATTCTCCCAAGAAGAACCAAAAGGATCTGGTGTAATTGGTTTGTATAAAAAACAAAAAGAACTATAAAATTTTTTGGACAAAGTACCCTATCTAGAGATGAAGAAAAGAACTGTCAGATTCTCTCTCATCGCTAATATCTTAATGGAGAGGACTACGGATATCTATTTATTTTCATTATATTTCACTAAATAATGCTATTTATTATTAGCTTTCTTAATATTTAATGCAATATTTATGTTTCTTATGAAGCAATATTTTCACTATGTTGTTAATGACAAGTCCAAGGATATTTTAATTTTTTTTAAAGAAGGGAACAACCTAAGTGCCGGGAAGAGATAACCCCACTCATAGAGAAACTACACTATCAAACTCCTCTTGTTTTTTCTCAAATATAATATATATATATATATATATATATATATTAAAAGTATGATGATTGAAAATGTTGCACTCAATCGTGCATGTTGGATGCTTGTTGGGAACTTTCTGAAGACTGTTGGATGTAGCCGATGGCGTATACCTGCTATCGTGCTTTCATGGAATTTAAATATTAAAGAAAAGAGAAAATTTTAATATTCCCTAGGAATATAATCATTACATCCTTCTCAGGTAATATTCCTTCTTCCGATAAGAAAGTTGTGTCGAGCTTATCTAAGAGAGATTAAATATCACAGAGGAGGAGCAAAATGCTTTTTGGAAAACATTGTGTGTGTTTCAAAATATAATCTTTTCCCCCTCTGTGAAGTACTTAAAACGGGATTTCATTTTCTTTTACGGTGAATTCAGACTGGGAATTATTGTAGTGCTCAAGATGTTTTGAAGTAGTTTGACGTTTTTTTTTTCTTTTTGTCTTGACCAAGAAATTAGGAGAATCCTCTTTCTCAAGGTACCTGAGACGCGAAAGCCTCTATTGCTCTCAGAGATTGATCGAGTGGCTCAAGTATTTTTTTTTTTCCATCCTTTCATTCTTCTGTTATATATCGATTATGCTTATTGGCTGCTTATAGTGGTAACATGTTAGTACCTTGTCTTTTTTTTCCAAAAAATATGCATCAGTTGCTCGTCCCTGGGATGGGAAAGGGTCCAAATAGTTGTGTAGTGCCTCGTGAGCCAGTGTTCTCTTAAATGCAAATTACATTGAAGGCCAATAGTCCTAGCTCGCTTAAAGCACACGTTTTGAAAAAAAAAAAACACTAAATAACACAATATACCAACCAAAAATTGCATATGAAATTGACATTGAACTTTGATTGAGCAGTGAATGACTATAGAGAGCGGACACTCATCCAGTGTGCTAGTATATCAATCCTTTTGTGCGTAGGGGGTGAGAAGTTTAAGGAAAAGGATATACATTTATTGGCCATCTTTGATGGTTGGTTATTTTCAAAGATTAATCTACTTTAGTTTTAAATCATTGGTGTTCAAGTTTACTCGAATAGCTCCATTTTTAGTTTCTAATTTATAATTTTTGGATAGTTAATATTATATATATATTAATCTACTTTAATTTTTCTGGAATTGTTTTTGGATTCTTGTACAAGTCGTTGTATTATCACTCTTCAATATTCTGGCAGCTCTCTCTTATAAGATTTTGTATGAATGCCATTTCTTTCATACTAATTAAGATTACCAGAATTGCTTTGTTATGTATTTGCACCATTTATTGAACTACTTAATACTTTAGGATTACAAAGTTCATCGAGATGAAATTCATACTAAGCTGGTCCAGATAATGAGGGAAAGGTTATTGGTTCATCTTCGTGGCCTGCCTCAAATTGTTGAAAGTTGGAATAGACTCGAGGATTCTGACCCTCAGCCCAGTCAGTTTGCTCGATCCCTTACGAAGGTAGCTACTTTAATTCATCAATCAAACCAATGCATCAAAGTTCGATAAGAGGCTTTTCTCTAGTTACTTTAGCTGTTTGTTCTGGATAGCATGTCAAACTAAGGAATTAGTACTTTCTTTTGAATATGCAAGTCCTTTTATACCCTTTGCATACTTGAACACATTGCATGTATGGATGCTTATGAAAAATGAAATCCAACATGGTTGGTGCATAACAGCATAAGTCATCTCACAAGTTTGATTAAGACTTTTTGCATTTAATTGTACTTTTTTCCTTGTTTCTCAACATGTTTCCTATTCACTTGGGTTGAAATTATGGCTATCCAGGAAGTTGGGTACCTTCAGCGTGTCTTATCTCGAACCTTACATGAGCCTGACGTTCAGGCAATATTTAGGTAAGTCATCCTATAATGAATGCATTTGCTAAATTTTAATCCAGACCTTTTTCCTCTTAGTATGTTAAAAATTCTAGGTGTCTGATCTTATTAGAGGGTTTTTTCCCTTTTTTTAATAAAAAAATAGATTATTGCTAAATTGATAGCCATCAGTAGATCAAGCATGGTTCCCATTCTATTACTTGGAAGTTAATAATTTTCTTTGGTGCGGACCTTCAGGCAAGTGGTCAAAATCTTCCATTTGCAAATTTCTGAAGCATTTTCACGGTTAGACATAAGCACCCCTCAAGCAAAGGATAGGTAATGCCTTTTTGTTCTTCAGGAATCGAGAATATTACCGCCTATTTAACTTTATCATTGAACCATTATTACAATATGAACCTTGTTCTGACACCGTTGTTCTATGGCGTACCAGGCTGCTTCGCGATGTTAAGCACATTCTTGGCTGCATAAGATCTTTGCCTTGTGATGATTCCAGTAAACCTGACATCCCAAACTGGGGGCAACTTGATGAATTCTTGGATCAAAGATTCGGATCTGAAGCTGGATAATGATGTGAATGTGGATTGGCCATTGTTTGCTTTTTTGATTAAGGGTGTCATATTTGAGGAGTAAATATTCAGGATATCAGAAGTCAAATTTCAACCTACGTCATCTCCCTTGTACAACTAAAATATCAAGGTATGATGTAAACCCTTATCCCAAATAATTTCGATGGCTATTAGTTAGTTGGTAAAGGTTTAAACACTTTTGAAGTATAATCGAACTTAGCATACTCATAAAAGTTACGAGCATCGTTTAGTTTTCATTTCTAAACCTCTAGCGGTAGAGTAAGAAAAATAGGTATTTTTGTATTTGCATAATTTATGAGCACTTCTATAGTTGTGTCATTTCTCGTATCCATATGAGGAGCGTTATTGGCCTCCAAAACTCAATTCATATGCCGCTCTCTTACATCACCGCAATTAATGTTTATAGTTCCCTGAGTAAATATTTAGTCATGTCTAGACTAGGTAGTGAACCTTTTCATTATTGAGTACATTGCCCACATTATACTCTCACCTCCAAATCAGAATTACTTGAAATGTATTTATCAATTGAGATTGTAGCACTTGTTTCAGTGCATCAGAATGACTGGTTCTTTGACTTGATTTTATTGGCAATTTCATCTGAACGATTTCTGCTGTGTACTAACACCATCGGGAAACTTCCAGGCTTTCCAATGCTCATGGACAGGTATAAAGTAAAGTATCAGATTCAGATATATTTCAACGAAGTTTTTCCCCCTTGCCCTTTTTGCTGAAACACATAACATATTATTTGTATTGGCTAGGCGAGGCCTACGCTTTTTGCTGCCCTAATTGTAGTTATGTTTAGAGAAAGAACAGATCAATTGGTTTACTTGAGAAGCTTCAACCAGAATAGATTTTAGTTCCTTTTTTTTCTTCTCCCCTCCAATTTCAATGGGCCGCGTGTTTATACTTTGCAGAGCAAAATTTATCTTTATTGCTATAAATAATTTCGCTGATTGCTGGTTATGCTATCTTTCGTCCGACACAATTTTTCATTTTTCAGTGCATCCCACCCCTTCTTCTGTTATGTAAAGATAATTTCTGGATATTTCATATGCTTTTAGTTAGAAGATAAGAAATTTTATGAATCTGAAACTTTTGATGCCTTTCACAGCGGGAGAAAAGTCCTTCTATCTAGGCGTGAATGGAAAATTAATTCTCCATGCATTGTCTATATTATGGAAAAAATTGCACAACAAAGCTGACATTGACTGAATCTTAAATCAACACTACAATTTTCAGGCTTTATTATATAATAATTTTCCATCCCTTTTCGATAGAAAAATAAAATGAAAATTATGCTTTTGAAAGAGATTTAAGCATGAAGACCAAAATATTGTTAAGAGGAACTGCTAGGAGAAAAAAATTTCACATAAACAACTCGAACTACAAAAGAAGATAAAATTGGTATTCAATTTAGCGTGCGTGGGGATGTCTACAGCGACAAGATGCCTAATCCATTCCCCACTTCCCATTTTAATCTCCCTCCCGTGGAGGATTATTCTCCATTTATTACTTAAAAAAAGAAAATTTTTAATTAAATAATTAATTTTAAATTATAAATCTTCATTTACATAGTTAAATCTTTATGGTACAATATAATATTTCAACTCAATTAGTCCAATTATAAAATCTAAACATATTATAAATTTATTTGTTTATTTTAATATTTTGTATTTACATAAATTGGGCCTAGACAACATTACAACAAAAGTAATATTAAACTTTTGAAATTTTGTTGTGATTTAGGAATAAATATATAATAAATGGGGTGGGAACGGAGACGGGGACCATATTTCATATCTCTGTTTAGGTGTTGGAAAATTTTTTTCCCCACTCCCTCTCTCATTCCCCTCCTAAATGGGAATTCTCCACCCTGTTTGGGGTGGGTCCCTGCAGAGACACACGTACAGTTACTACTACAAAATTATGCTGAAAATATAGTTAAAAAATTAAATTTATCTTTTATCCAACAACTTATTTTTGGATATATTAGTGAATTAATATGTGGTATCATCTTAACTAGAGATATTGAATTCAAACCAAAATAATGTTTCTATTTCCTTAAACTTAATTTTCATTGCCAAATAAATTTCAACTAATGTTTGGTCATAATTAAAGATCACTCTATGGGCACATGGACTTGGCCATTTAAAAGTTGAATTGACTTCGTAAAAAGAAACAATCAAAATTTTGCACAGAGACATTGAACACAAAAAGTTTCCTAAAAATCAAATCACCTCGAAGTTTCATAATTCTGAAAAATGAATATTCATGGTCGAGTTGAGATGGATATGAAACTCTTTTTTTTTACTAAAGGTCACAAACAAAATAACAGGATGTGCCAAAGTCTAACATAAACAATAATATCAGATCATCAGTGAAATGATATTGATCATAGATTAGTATGATCAGAGTCCACATCTTTATTAAGTCCAATATGAATAATGCACGTCCAATGTAGAAAAGTAAGTGAGAGAAAAAAGAAAAAAGGAATGAAGGGAGTCTCAAAGTGTGAAAGTGAAATATATGTTATTAAAATGGAGAACGGAATGAGAATGGTTAGAGGGGTTTTGAATGTGAGTGCATTCATATTTGAAAAATGGGGGGGTGAAAGTTGTCGTGGTTGTACGGTGTAGGGTGTAATTTTGGAAGTAAGAAACGCCATGTGAAAACTGAAAAGTGAAAACTGGGGAGGCTTGAAGTGGACGCAAAACTGCTTCCACTCCATTTTTAGTAACTCTTTTATCTTACTATTATTCTTTTCTTTCTCTCCGTTTGCCTAATAATCATACTTTCATGTGCAC
The DNA here is from genome assembly GCA_026257165.2 of Telfairia occidentalis. Classification (NCBI taxonomy): domain Eukaryota; kingdom Viridiplantae; phylum Streptophyta; class Magnoliopsida; order Cucurbitales; family Cucurbitaceae; genus Telfairia; species Telfairia occidentalis. Next base: position 238,194 of record JAOANK020000076.1, read on the forward strand.
CGCCCCCTTAGCTCTTTCAAATTTCAATAGTCTTCATTTTGATTATTGAAAAAGGGTAATTAATTCTAAAGTTAATAAATTAAAGTATACGATCAAAATATATATATATATATAGAGAGAGAGAGAGAGAGTATAAATTATATTAAAGGAGAATGAAAAAAAAATTAAAGATGAGGATGAGGATGAATAATAAATGAAATGAGAGATGAATGGAGAAAAGGAGAGAGAGAGAGAGGGAGGGGGAGAAAATGGTAAAATGGGGGAAAGGGGGTGCAGTAATGGGAGTTTCCAAAATTGGGAAATTCCATAAAGCAGTGCAGAGGGTGGTTAAGTGTCACAATAAACACTTTCAACTTTTCTTATTCTTTCTGCCAATCCTCAATCCTCAATCCTCAATCCTCAACCTCCTGGGGACACCATTGGGAATATTAATTTTATATTCTCACACTGAAACTGCAACTTCAACTGCAAATAATACCCTTCATTCTTCCCATTTGCCTTGTTACAAAGTATAAGAAAGGAAGGGCAAATAAGGAAATAAACAAGCAAAAGAAACAGACAGTAGGGGTAGCTAGTTTTTGGAAAATAAATATTGTAAATATGGAGAAGGGGATAGTGGCCGGGTGAGCTGAAGGAAGATTTGGAGGACTCGAGAGAACTCCACTGCAAACCAAACAGGTAAACTATATATTCAAAATTAGCACGTACATACAAATTAATAATAAAAAACTATTTTTGTTTCTCATCTTAATTAATTAATT